>JAHLWZ010001001.1:0-31198 GCA_020536535.1 Pelomyxa schiedti | reverse complement strand
TGTATTACTATACAAACCTAATTTTCCCCTATTACCCAACTTACAACAATAAAAAAAACAACAAATACAACGGAAACCACCCAAGGTAGCGAATAGAGCGACTTTTGGGTGGAACACAAATCAAATCACTCTTTCTCCTCCGCGTAGAGAGAATCATCTTTTTTTCTAAAAATCTAAACCAAACGCGGTTCCCATTGAGTTGCCTTTCCTAGAATTGACGAAAAAAATACTAGGACGCCAAAACAAAAAAAAAGAGACACCCCGCGACAATGACCACAAATCACGATGGTCATTGTACCTCACCGACGACCTCAGAGGCGCACCCCACCACGTCCACGAGCGGCGTCGCGTTGGGGGCAGCAGCGCCGCGGCGACACAACTCCCCGTCGCAGCCGCATCCGCAGCCGCAGCCTCAGCCTCCCTCGTACTCGGCGGCGATGGTGCCGTTCGAGTGCCTGATCGGATCCACCGGCGCCACTGCAGCGAGATCTGCCGTGGCGGCGGGGCCGGCGGCTACCGGGAAGGCGACGCGCGGAGCCGACGCAGCGGGGGCGGATCTGGCGATCCCACTCGGAGCGCACGAGGCGGGACTGGGACTGGGAATGGGTGCTGCGGCGGCGATGGCGATGGTTACGGGGGCAGGGAGCGACGGGAGCCAGCTGGCCGAGTTGTATGAGCTGGAGGAGGACGATGACGAGGGCGAGGGCGGGAGCGGAGGCTACCGGTGCTCGCCGTCGCCCCCGCTGCCGTCTCTGGACTCATCCCCTGTCTCGCAGCACGGGGCCCCGGCCATTGCATCGCATTGCGACGGCGACTCGCGGCAGCAGCAGGTCAAAATCACCGGCTGCGGCGAGAAAGGATGTGGAGATACTGAGGGCGAAGTAGCCGAAAAGGAGGCGGAGCTGCCGTCGGACTGCAGAAGGAAAGACGGAACTAATGACACGAGCGATCAAGACAAACCTTTGGTGATGCAACGGTTTCTGTGCACCACCTCTTTGTCTGCACCTGCATCTTCGTCATTGTTGGAATCAACGTGGGGTGCTAGGATGAAACAGGATTGGGACGACGTGGTATGCCAGGCCCAGTGGCAGACAAATCAGGACAAACAAAACCAAGACCCAGTGCAGGAGCAAAGTCAAGATAAACACAATCAAGATACACAACCGCAGGCCTCTGAAGGACCAATGTGTGAGCACCAGGAGTTGATTCAGATGCAGGTACAAGGTGAACACGATAGCTGTAACCAAAGCGCGATGCTGTTGAGTGTGGACAGTGGAACATCAACCAAATTGGATGACTATGACCACGAAGTTAACCTGCCAGAGGCAGCGTCCCTCAAGACTGCTCAACAACTCGATTCGGAAATGATAACTTCATCTGGTACAATGGTTGAAACTCTGCAGCAACATTCTGACCTGGTAACTGCCAAAAATGATTTTGTGCAAATTTCACCGGCTCAGTCCTTTCCAGCCTCAGATATATCCCTGTCTGACCAAGTAAACTCTCCCCCAGTTCCATCAGTCAGCACCTCGCAGTGTGATAAAGATAAAACACTGGAGATATACAGAAGACCAATTTCTCAGAACGAACCAGTGCCTGAAACTCAAAGACAGCCCGTAGAACGGACACGGACTGATTTTCATCAACCGCTGGCAGAACCGAATGCAAACCTTGGTGGAGCGGGTTCACATATTGGTGGATTTGTTTCCAACTCTATGGCACCCCCCATTGTTTTGGAGCCACAGACAGAAAGAGAATTTCAGTCTCTTCCCGGCTCAAACTCAAACCTCAAACTTGGATGCACTGCGCATTTCAATGAAGTGCAACCATTCGAGCTCCAGTACAGAACTTCATGTAACATATCTTTGGCACACAATGGTGATATTGGGACAAACTGTTCACAACCGGTTGTCACTTTTGGGAATCAAGGTGGGACTAGTTTTTCTTCTACCATTCAACAGACTCAACCGGGTATGGATATAGCTCTTACAGCCTTCTTCCTGTAATGTGAAACGTGATGACGAATTTTCCACCATATTGTAATTGTTCGCAAGGCTTTGTCTTCGTTCTTGTCAACCCCAAAAAAGTTCCCACACATCCTCCTTATGTAAACTAAGTATAAGTTTCTGCACAAAATTAAATCTTTTCATCCAAGTGGACTCTGAGAAGACCTCTGAGCATGGCTATCTGGTACTACCAGTCAATTACTTAAAGCTAACCTTTATACTAGAAGTATCAGTCAGTGGCTCGATTCGAAATTCAAGCTCTAGAAAATGCCGAAGTAGAAATTATTGGTGAAGCAATTCAGCACAGACCCGGTGGGCCACCGCACATATGTTCCAAGTGTTCATTCCCAATTTGGCAGTACTCGATATTGGTAGTCAATTTAATTAATACACCCCCGAAACTGAAAGTCACCTAGCAACCCTGTATGCACGCTTTGTGCCGGAGGTGTGCTCAATCATTGACGGTTTCCTCTTGCCCAATGTAATTTCTCCTCATCTTCTCATTTCACCTCACGAACACAATCAGATGCAAGGGAACCCTGTCAAAGGTGGACCATTTGAGCACCCAAAGCGTTTTCATATGCCCGGTTCCTTCCTGCCTCCGCAGCTACCCTAGCGAGATCAAGTTGGTGGATCACCAAAAACTACGCAAACACACACCCAAACAGGAACCGCTTCAGCTCACGCAAGTGCCTTTGAACACACGTTATTAAAAGCGTTTGCTCAATTGACTTCGTTTTCCTTTTGCTTTCCCGAAATACCTATGACGAATCTAAATTTAGCACATCCCCGAAAACCAGCTGAAATCCAACAGAAAACTGGCCCATTTTAAAAACTAACCGAAAACCACGGGAAAACTCATGAGGTCCTCCCAAAATAGCTCTAATTCGCTTGAACCGAAGCAACTACTCGTACGTCTGCAGGAGCTCATACAGCAGCAGGTCGAACACGAATCGCACAACCGATGTGGTTCTCTTTCTATGCACAATTTGGTGCCGCCACCCCCTGCCGCTTGTGTGTCGCCAGAGCAAGAAACACACCTAAGAGAGGCGTTTCGTTTCGAAAATCAGTCTCCCGTAATTTGGCAATGTACGTAGACCATCGTAATTCCGACTTGTTTAACTTCCACAGGCTCTACACCAGGCACAGTTACCCCGTCCTCTATTTCATGCGAGGCTTTCTGTGGGAACTCACCGAGCGCCTCTCAGTTTCTACTCAGCCCTAATTCACCTCTTGACTTCTAGTACAACAACAACGACTACAGTCGGCTCTGTAACTTCCTCTTGCACATCCACTATCACGGTTTCACCGCCCCGTGGCTCGCCACTCCACTCTCCAACAGTATCTGACAACTCGGCATCAGATATCCCGAGTCCCGAATGCCTTACCCTCCCAGAGGTTTGTGCACTTGGTATCTATGTATCACAATCGTACTGATTTTTGAACAAAGGCATGCACGCGTGTTAACGGGAGCTCCCGGACTGAGCTTTTACTCACAAAAGGCTCCGCCTCTCGCCGCTATGTTGATATAACAGAATACCTATGTATGCCACAGAAGGATGCTGCAGCAAAACTAGGCATGAAGAATACAACATTGAGCAAACACTTTGCAGCTGTTGTCCACAAAGAAAGGAAGTGGCCCTACAGGAGGATAAAGCAGCTTGACAAAGAAATTCTCTTGGCTAAGAGCAGTGTCCCAGCTGGAATGCCTGTTCCTCCAGGTCGGCGTAATTTTTAACAAGTAACAAATTCTCACTCAAACCAGGAGTGGAAGAAAAAATCAGAGTCCTTACAGCCAAGCGCCAATTGGAACTCAAACCAGTGGTTATAGCTCTCTAGAAATAAATAACACTTGTACTTTTACCGCCTCGTGTCTTAGCCGAAATTTTGTGTGATTGCAACCCAAGTGTCATCATGCCGTCTTTCAGATAGAACGAGGCCGACAACTGCCGAAGAGAGACTGAGGGAATTCATTACAATGTCGAGCGTTGTGCCCTTTGATGTGGTGTGAATTTGAGCCTCAGTGTGTTGGAACGGATTGGTTAATGCTCTGTGGTGCACTCATCAACATGTTTTAGGACCTGAGTGCACCTGTCATCGTTACATAATATAGGTGGTGGCGAGGAATGATGGAAAGGTAGTGGCAGCTTGTTTTACTCCGGGTATCTGGGTTCCCTGAATGCAAGCAACATTGGTATTCTTCCTGAGGAGATAAAATTCCTAGAATTCTGTGTCCACCAAGGACAAAGGTTTGACACTGTCAAACTTTTTCGCTTCTGTTTGACTTATTGATTTTCAGGCTGTTGCTGTAGAAGGGAGTGGTGGCCAGACGGAACACTTGGGACCCTATCTGCTGGTCCACTTTTGCACATATGTGGGTTTTTGGACAATAAGGCACTGGTGGCTTTCCAGCTTGTTTGCAAAACATGGTGGCATTTCTTTGTGAGCAATGAACAACAAGTGAGCCAATTTCACTCAACTCAACATTCGTTAAATCTGATACCTAAGATATTCTACATGGTTTGTTTCCACAATGACATCAAGGAAGCCGGTGAAAATGTGACTGGAAGACACTTTACCTTAATAATCTCCGAAATTCTCTTGAGCGGGAAGTATCCCTTGCGGAAAAGTTCCCTTCATTCCAATAAGAGGGCAGAAGTACATAACAGCCAAAATATCAGAAGAATGGATTCATGGCGCACTTTATTCCATGTACTCTAGACATAACATTACTGCCTGTGCAACAGATGAATATGTGGTTATGTCAATATCACGAGATGGGCCTGCTGGACGATCAGTGCACCTTGCCAAATCCATATGCAACAATCTCCACACACTACTCTAACCCATTCTCCTCAATTTGTGTCTCGCCTGTAACAAAAAACCCTGTTATCCTAGCCAAATGCCTGCAAAAAACCACGGACAGGGAAAAAAACGAAAAACTTTTCGATAAATGAAACCATTGGTTGTGGTTGTGGGCTTGTTTTGTTGTTTGTTCATTGTTGTGCGTGGTTTGGACAATGGACTGGCTCTAACCCCACCAAGTTAACCCCACCCAAATCCGTTTTCGTCACGCTCCTTTATTCACTAGTTACTGCGTTGTTTTTTTTTTTTCTTTATGGTGAGTGACTGCTTGTAGTGGGTTGGCTTGCTTGGGAGAGGTTCAGGTGCGAAATTGACTGCACCACATACCCTGATGATTGTATCTCTGAAAAGCTGTTCACGGACATGGCAGATAGGTTGGTTGCTGATGGATACAGAGTGGGTGTTCTTATTCCCTTGTTCACTGACTTTTTCATTGATTTGCTTCCAGGATTTAGGATATAAATTGGTTAATATAGACGATTGCTGGACCTCAAAGGAGCGAGCCACTGATGGAACCCTTGTGGCTGATCCAGATAGATTCCCACATGGAATTCCGTGGTTGGCTCAGTACATGCATGACAGAGGGTACTTTTAAGTTTAGGTAGTTGTTCTTTTCAATTTCTCCAGGTTACTTCTTGGAATTTATGGAGATTATGGAAACTATACGTGTGGAGGGTATCCTGGCTCCATCGATTACCTTGAACTCGATGCAAATACTTTTGCTAGCTGGTTTGCATTTGATCCTTAGGGGTGCCTATTCACACAGTGTTAGGGGAGTTGATATGCTTAAACTTGATGGCTGTTATGCTGACCCTGCAACCATGGATGATGGGTACACTGAAATGGAGCATTATTTGAATGAATCAGGTCGACCGATGATCTATAGTTGTAGCTGGCCAGATTGTTAGTCTCTATAGATTTAGAGCATTCTCATTCTTTATTTAGATCAACGTTTGGCTGAGCTTCCCATTAACTGGGAACTGATTGCTGAGGTAATGTTACTTCGTCATACTAGTTTAGTTATTCCTTCCAGACATGTAATCTCTGGAGAATGTATAACGATATTCAAGACTCATGGGCAAGTGTGCTTGATATCATTCACTGGGTTGCCCAGAATCAAGAATCGTTATATCCATGGGCCAAACCGGGTGCATGGAATGACATGGGTATTACTACTACACATGCAAATTTTGACCTGATAGTGCTATAAGATATGCTTATCATCGGAGACTTTGGGCTATCGTTGCCTGAACAACGAACACAAATGGCCCTTTGGTGTATGGAATAATACCCTAGTCGACTAATTCAATATCACAATCAGCTATATGGGCATCACCGATGTTAATGTCCAATGACTTGCGGGATATATCTGCGGATTCAGTTACCATTTTGCAAAACTCTGAGATAATTGCAGGTTCATCCTCCCTGAGATATCATTCCAAACCCATGAGATTAACACATATTCCAGTTTCACAAGACGCCCTTGGGCAACAAGGAGTCTGCCTACACTGCAGTGAAGAGGAACAGGTATGGGCCAGACAGCTAGATGTAAGTAGCACCGGAGCAAAACGCGCAGCAGCGGCACTATTCAACCCGGGGCCATTGCTCAGCACCAAGATTTCAATATCTTTCTATGAGCTTGGATTCACCACTACCGTTCTGGTTTGTTCCGTCTATTCACATTTGTTGGCTCAATTTGGCACAATTCCCACCCACAATCAGGTGCGTGATTTGTACTCGCACAAGGACCTGGGCGTTTTCACAGGCCAATACACCGCCACAGTTGGTGCCCATGACACCGCGATGCTACTTCTCACAGCCACATCCTAAATCCGTTATCTATGTCTGTCAATGGAAAACGCCGTGTCTCATAATCCTTTCCAAATTTGGGACGTTTCAATTTCGCGTTCTAGCGCTTCTTCTCACGAACGCCCGAAAAAATAAACGTCACATCAGATCCATCACAACAACGCAGCAGTAAGAAAACAACAAAATAAAAAAAAAAGGCAAAACAAACAAAACTTCCCCTTCTTCCACCACGCAACAGCCCGCACAACAACAACCCTAAAGATGCAAACCCAACAACAACCCATAATTTCGGATACACCAACCTCCCCAGCCAAGAAAATGAGGCAAAAGGTGCTTCTTACAGGCAAAGTCTACGCCCTCGCCGCTCTCTCCGTGATCGTCGCGGCGTGCGACTGGGGCTGCGTGTCCTACGGCTCCACGTGCGAGTACGCCTTCAAGCCCGGCTTCATCGCGTCGCTGAGCGCCCTCGCCGCGACGCTCTCGGTCGGGAAGCTGTCCTACAACTACCTGAAGGAGAAAACGCGGTCGAAGTACCGGTCGCTGGCCCGCGCCAGGACGAAGCGGGTCAGGGTGTGGATGATCTTCGCGGCGCTGAGTTTCTCACTTGTGGGAGACATTGCCCTCATGCTCCCGGGGCCTGACGACGTCGCCTTCAAAGTTGGGGTGGCCTCATTCGCTGGCGTCCAGATCATCTATGCCTTGTTGCACCTGGTCTGTCCCATAATCCCCGCCTCCCCTTCCCCTCCCGCTTCTTCTGGCGACGCAACCGCTGCTGCCAGCCGAACAGGAACCCCCACGACGACATTGGCGGGGAGCGACACCCTCAACGAGGGGTGGAAGTTCACGTGGGGGAACATAGCATCCCTCAGGAGGGTATTGGCACCCTCGACGTTCTCATCGAAGCACTTGAAATGCATGCTATTCAGGGTGTGGGTTACATTGGACTACACTTTGACTTGGGCTGGATTCTTGTGGGTTCTGTCCCACGTTCTTGGGAGTCAGGGACTTGCGGATGCCATTCCCGTTGTAGTGCGTGACTTTTATTCTCTGTTTTACCCTTTCTAATGGAGCTGACTCCTTTTCACACTGCAGATATATATGATTTTGATTTCCTTTATGAAACTTACCTCAATTACCCCGCTTGTTGCCGGTCCTGGAAGTACTTATGCATGCCGCTGTGGATGCGGACTCAAATGGAACTACTCTTCAATCGCTATTGCGTTTGGCGCCTCGATGCTTGTCTACTCTGATATTGTTCTGGCCTGTGACAGATTTGTATGGAAGGAACCCCAGGCCCACACGTTCGCCATACATTCCTTGTATCATTTGGGTCAAGCTGCTGTAGTGCTAGGAACACTAAGCAGGAAGAACTAAACCCAACAAAGAAAGTGTACTAACAAGTTTTGTGTTTCAACTCAATGTTAAAAACACACAAAAAAGAATAAAACAACACTCTTCACAGTTTTTGGTTGTAGTTTCACAAACTTGATGAGGGGTTGCTGTCAGGTGTACTTCCTGAAACAGCGGTAGTATTGCTAGGTAAAACAGTGACGGCTGGTAAGCCTGTGGTTGTGTTTGTTGTAGGAGCAGTAGTAGTGGCTGAAGCAGACCTGGTGGTGTCACTTACTTGCACAGAAATGTTTTGGGGGTTGTGGGGTTGTGATTCTTGTGGGAGGGTGTCGTATTCGTGGTGCTGTTGTTTGTGTGACTTGGCAGGTTTGAGTGGCTTTCTCCTCTTGAATAAACTCTTCCTACGATTCTTGCCAATAAGCATTCCAATACCACATGTGGCAAATAGGAATTCTGCTACCAGGGCGGCAATGTATGGTGAGTAATACGCCAAGCTACGATCACCATCCAACTGAATGGCTAAAAAAATCTCGAATAGCATGCAAGCAAGCAGAATTGCGAGAAAGTTCAACAATTGATAGATCTATCTATCGGTGAGTATCGAAGACTGAGAGGACAAATGATCGGACCGGAAATAAAGCATCGGAGGGTGCACCAAGAGTAAAAAGAATCAAGAATCCACCAACAATAAACGAAAAGGAATCCAGAATCCACCTGGGGGCAATAAAAACACAGTTACAGTACTTTATAAGAAACTAACCATGGCACGAAAATAATAGTCCTAAATGGGGAAATGGATGTGAGAATGTGAAGGTACAAGTTTGAGTTATTAATTTTTGTTTTAAAGAAAGAAAAAGTACACCACCATGAAGCATTAAGGAGCCCCGTTTCTTTCAGAAATATTAGGGAAACTATTAAACCAAGAAGAACACCAAGGCAAATCAATCCTACCCCAATGGTGTGATACTCAGTATTCCTCCAGATGTCAAATTGACTGTGGGATCCAGTTGGGAGAACATGACGCGTTTGCTGTCTTCCACGAAATATGGAGTAAATTCCAATTGCTGTCAAGCCCTGCCTAGTATTACTTCTTTAAACTTGTACAATGAAGCTTGGATAGTGACCAATGGAAAAGCCCAAATTGGAATGTATAGAATCACCAAGTTTTCTAGAACAGCAGAGTTGTACTCTAGTCTTGATAAAACAAAAAAAATCAAAAGAAAAGAAAAGAAAAGAAAAGAAAAGAAAAGAAAAGAAAAGAAAAGAAAAGAAAAGAAAAGAAAAGAAAAGAAAAATAACGAGTTAGCCACAGACATAGCCGATGGACGAGGGAAATAATTAATTTCTAGACGAATGAGAACACACTTGAAAATGATCATAAGAATAGTAGCAGCAAAGCAAACGACGCCAAGGACACAAGCGACTCTCACAGTGTGCGGGGCACTCGTCCTCTGTGTGCCAGCGAGCGCAAACAAGAGTGCAATGAGCAGCATCGGCGCGAAGATTGCCCACCACGTCCACGTCACAGCGCCGGTCTCCTTGGCATACATGAGCGCGGTGAAGACTGCGAGTGGCACCTGCACGATGGCTAGCTCCACACCCAGCACCCCGAAACTGGCGCCATCGTATCGCCGCATGCGTGAGTGGGTCGGTAGCCTCCCCGGTGTTAGACGTAACGGCAAATGCCCCCTGAGTGGCTGCCTGTTTGTTAGAATCAAACACGATGCAACCGGTTGTCTTTTCCTGTCCCGCAGCTGTGGGTTCTTACAGTTTCGGGGGCTGAGAGACTGCCAGACACCCAACACAGTCTTTCACAGAAACCGGCATTTTGTATGACGATGCAACGCAGTCTTGTTGGCGAAGAACCATTTGACCACTTGTTCAAAGTAATTCTGCTTGGTGACAGGTCGGTGGGCAAGGTACTCTCGATTGCAAAGTATGGTTTTAATGTACTGATTCCTTCTCCAGACAGCCCTGATTCATAGGTACATAGACGGTACGTTCACTGATACGAGTGCTCCGACTGAAGATGCTTCGTTCAAATTGTCTTCTCCACTGATTGTACGCGGGAAGCGGATCGTGCTCCAGATCTGGGACCTTCTTCTGAACGATCGCTTTCGAACTCCCACTGCCGCGTTTGTTTATCAACTCTGTTTAACTTACCTGTTGACTTCCCTACTGAAGACAATTCCGAGGGACCCAAGGAGTCTTCTTTGTGTATGATATCACGGACACAGAGTCTTTCACAAATTTGACACGCTGGAGACACACAATGGATTCGTATTGTGAAGATGCAAGTGGCTGTTGCGTGGGGACAAAGTGCGATCTGGAAGATCAACGTGCTATTTCCGTCGAGCAGGCAAGAGAGTTGTGCTTGGGCTGGGACTTCTCTTTCTTTGAGGCCAGTGCTAAATGTAACACAAACATTGAACACATCTTCTTTGAGATGGCGTGCTCCATGGAAACAAGATTAAAAGTGGACTCTGCGCCAGTCCCCGTTGTCCCACCCGACCTCATACCTCGTCAACCAGAAAAGAAGAAGTTTTATAATAACGCTGCAAAGTTCTTATGGGAACTCTACTGGCCAAAAGATGAAGCTCTCAAATTGGCGGCACTGGAAAAAGCAAAATCCACTGGAGAGTATATCCTAAATGAAGTTGGATTAACTACCTTGCCAAAACATTTTGGCACTGGGGAACTTTCTGGTCTAACATGTGTGAATCTCAGCAAAAATAACATGCCGTATTTCCCAGTGGCCCTTTGTAGGAACCTGTCTAATACCTTGTGCAAAATCATTTTTTCACACAATTACATTTCATGGATACCTGCCGAAATCAATAGGATGGGAGCATTAACTACACTGGATCTTTCATACAACTGCATATTAACACTTCCTGATGAAATTGGGTACTGCGACCGCCTTGTTGACATCAACTTAGAGAACAATGCATTAACCACTCTGCCGCCAACACTGTCACGTGTTTTGCAAAATCCGAGTGCTACAGTAAAACTTAGTGGTAACCGAAACCTTGATATACCAAGCTCCATTTACTCAGATCGAATTGCTCTGTTACACTACTTGCTGCAGGCTCCTCTGGGGGAAGAAACCAGATGGAATCAGGTAAAACTGGTTATCTTAGGCCCTGCTGCAGTCGGAAAGACAAGTCTATGCCATCAGTTGCATGGCACATGCACCAAGATCCCGTTATCCACGGATGGCGTATCGGTGAACTTGACGCCATTCACAATAAATAATGTTGAGTTTTGCTCTTATGACTTTGGTGGACAGGTTATCTTGCAGGAGACTCACCAATTTTTCCTTACCGGTATGTATTATCCACGTTTGACTATTCATTAATGTAACTAGGCCGATCACTCTTTGTATTAGTTTTTAATCTTTCACGCATGCACGAGGCCTTCATTGAGTTTTACCTGACTCAAATAGTGAACTTGGTGCCCACAACCAAGCCTCCTCTTCTGCTTGTCGGAACGCATGCTGATGTTGTGGGAGTAAAGGCACAAAGCATGTGTAAAAGCATTCAGCAGCAGTTCAAAAATAGAGGATTTAGAATTGTCGATTGTTTACCAGTGAATGCTCGATCGGGGAGTGGTTTTCCCGCCGTCAAAAGTTGCCTTGTAGATGTGGTTACAGAGTTTCGTTTTCTACGAGAGAAGATCAAGTGTTCTTGGGTTGTGTTACATAACAAAATCAGTTTGATTCGGCAAAAAACGCAGGTTTCATCTTTTTGTCACTTCAAATATACTAAAGCCATGTAATGCCACTAGACTATGCAATGGTCACAATTTTGTGAGATGGCCGTAGAGTGTGGCATTGACTCTGGAAATATTTCCAATGCTGCACTCTTCTTCCATGAAGTAGGCTCTTTAATGTATTTCCCGGCCATTGCACGGCAATTTAGTTAAATATCCATCATCAAGTCACTAGTTCCCTTACCGTTCCCTTAGATATTATCGTGATAAATCCTGAATTTCTTGCCTCACTTTTTTCTACTGTGATATCTGTGAAACAGTCTTCCTTTATCAAGGATGGCATTCTTGATATTAAACACCTCCCACTGATGTGGAAACAGTTTCCACAGGAGCAATACCCATTTTTACTCAGTCTTTTGGAGTACTTCAATATAATGATCCCTCTCAAGACGGTCAAGTAAGCCTTCCGCCAAATTTTGAGTATGTTCTCACGCTACTCAAGTGAACCGATAGCATCACGATATTTAATTCCTTATCTGCTACCTCTAAAGGAACCACTAGAAGCAAGTGCAGCATGGCCGTCTGTGCCTGCTTCAACTGAAGTCCAGTATGGGAGGATTTACAATTTTCATTCTCTCCCCATGGGTTTATTTGGTCGTGTTCTTGTGCGACTTCTGGGAATGAAGGATCACCATTCAGTAGGAAACCTGTTCTGGAAGAACAATGCCATAATTGTGCGCGATAACAGTGTGTCTAATACCGGCAACTACCAGCTACATCATTTACGCGTGGAATTTATCTGTGTGGCAGGCGCAACACATCAGCTCCATATTTATTCAAGATGTGCACGTTTCGTGCACCCAACCCTTTTCTGTGACGCAATTTCTGCAATAGATACATGCTTGGATTCCTTCTATGCCCCAATTATAACATCCATAATCAAGGAAGTTGCATGCAATCACTGTCCAGTTCCAAAGCATCCAGGCGATGCCCAGCAGTTTTACTTCTTATTTTCGGATATTGCGCAGGCATTGAACAGCGGGAAGCGTGTTGTCTATTGTCAACGAGGGGGATGCGATGTGGTGGTGGATTCACTTGCGCCGGACTTATCTGTATCTAATTTGAACTTAATTCCTGGCTCCTCTGTGGTAATGCAAGGAAGACTTGGTGGAGGCACATTTGGAGAAGTGTATAAATGCACTTTGGCTGGGAAGGATACTGCATGGAAAGCGATAAAACAACTTGTAAGTTCTAGTTGGGAATACCTTCCCTTCTCATATCACATAGGACACTGATGTATATGGGCAAGTGGAGAGGTTTTCTGCTTTTAAGAAAGAAGCGGAGCTAATGGCTGGATTAGATTGTCCATATGTCATTCAACTACTCGGTGTTACTGCCCCACCGTTACTCGGGCTTGTTATGGAGGTTTTTTCAAGTGTTGATGTGTATTCACTCAAAACTGTTAAGTTTGCCTCATTTGGTGACTTGCACTCCCTGGTACTGAGAACGGCCCTTGATTGGAGACAGAAGCATCTCATTGCCCTTGATACAGCAAGAGGGTTGGAATATCTTCACTCACTTTCTCCGCCTATTGTACACAGAGGTGAGGAAGCATTAAATTACCCTGAAAGCTACGTTACTTTAACTATACAGATTTGCGCTCCCCTAACGTTCTTATATTTTCTCTGAGTGACTCCAGTGAGGTGATCCATGCGAAAATATCTGATTTAGGTTGCTTAAAAAATGTTCACACCTCTATTGATATACTGTAGGCCTTAGTCAAAAAGCCATTGGTGATATTGGTGGCATATTCCAAGACAAATACCAGTGTTTTGCACCAGAAGTATTTAGTGTTCACTCCAAATCGTACAATGAATCCTCAGATGTTTATGCTTTATCTATGGTATTTTATGAACTTGCTTCTGGGGTATCCCCTTATGATGAATTCCTTGGTCTTCCACAATACTGCACATTGGGGAAAATAAAGGAACAAAAACTGAAAACTGATATCATGGACGGCTTACGCCCTACACTGCCGGAGTCCTTTTCCCCAGTATTTTCGGAGCTTCTTCCAAGATGCTGGTCTGGAGTACCTCATGACCGCCTCACAGCTACGCAGATTGTATTGCGGATGGAACAAATGTTGCACATTACACCAGTGAAGTCCCATGGCAGTATAAAGGAAAAACTACAATTGGCCGGAACGGCAGCTCCCCCAGCTTGCAATCTGCGCCTTCTTTCACAAGAGCAGGTTGGTGAGGGACAGCTACAAACACCAGTGTGGTCTCTGTTGTGGGTGAATAATACCCTCTTTGCTGGATGTGAAGATGGGCAACTTGTACTGACCACCGTTAGTCCAACAAATACAGCCACTTTCACTTCAGTAAGACTACATAACTCAGCAATATATGCACTTGCTTTTTGCGATAATCGTGTATGGTGCGGGTCTTGCAACGGGTTACTGCACAGCTTCTCAGTGACCAACAACATAGCTGAACAACCACTACAAATATTTCAGGATGGGTGGATTATCTCCAGTATTGGTATTATAACAACCAATGACAAGCAGTACCTGTGGTGTGGGACACCAACAGACAATTGTTGCATTGCTGTTGTCGATCTCACAAAGAGAAATCTACAAGACACCATCCAATTAGACAGGTATCGGTCTTTTTTATCTTTTGTGGCACTAATTTGTAGTCAGTTCTCACCCTGTGTCAAGCATAAAGCAATACAAGCGCTGGGTATGGGTGGGCTGCCAAGGCACAATTGTTTTATTCGATTGCCATTTATGGCAGGCCAAAACAGAGATGAAGGTCTCAGCGAGAAGCCCCGTTTTTTCCTTGCAAGTACATGAAAAGAATGAGCAAATGTGGTGTGCGGCAGGAACCTGTGTTGCCGTGTGTGATGCCAATACAGCAGAACTTATTTTAAAAATTGAAGTTGGACTCGTGGAAGGAGCCTCAGCCTTACTTGTCCCAATTGTGCAAGACCTGTGCATTGATGAAGAATCAAATATTGTGTGGGGCGCCGATAGTGCCGGTCGCATCCATGCATTCTTTGCTGGATCTCTCACCAAAGTTCTGTGCTCCCCAATACCCAATCAACCTCCAGGCCGAACTACATTCAGATCGTTGTGCATGACAAATACTAACGGCAACAAATGCATGTGGGCATCCACTATATCCGGATTTAAAGCTCTCCTTAAATACCAGCCAGAGTGTGCATACCCCGCCGTTGTTCCTGCAGAGAAGATACCTGAAGATATTCCTCCAAGCACAACGGCAGCATCAACCACAGCAGCCTCGAGCAGCCCGGCTATGACCACCACAACAGGTACCTTCTGTATGCATACTACCACTTTACTAAAATTACCCAGTTTCTATTACATACAAAGGAAGAACCAAGAAGGTTGCTGTGGATTCCCAAACAACTCTCCAGCAATTACTCCTGAAAAACCTCCCCCGCGGGCTCAATGCCGAAGAAACCGCGTTTGGCACCGCGGATGGAGTAGAACTAGATTCTGACCTCACTGTTGATGCTGCAATCAAATTATCTCCCGACCTCCACATTGTGGAGAAAGGCTGGTGACAAGATACGTGCCTTCCAACTTGGTTTGGCCCAGGCACCCACCAATCCTCATACCGAATTGTATTGCCCAACACACAACGAAACGCAGCTCCAAAATAATCTTATCTTCGTTTTTATGTGGAAGTTTGTGATGACATGGATTGATGGCGCAGAAAAGCAAACTTTTTGAAGAAAAAAAACGGTCGAAGGGTCATGGCCTTCTACACGGCACTAAGGACTCGCTTCTCCGGCGACAAGAATCGCTTTGACGACGGAAAGTACAATCTAGATCTGACGTATATCACTGATAGAGTCATTGGTAACTTTTTTTCCAAACCAAAGCTTTGTGGTTGGGTAATAGTCTTAAAAGCAATGTCATTCCCTGCTGAGGGGGTGGAAAGCACGTACAGAAACTTTATTGATGATGTAGTCGGAATGATGGAGACCCACCACAAAGGGCACTACATGATTTTTAACCTCTCTGGTAGGGATTATGACTACGCTAAGTTTTCTTACCAGGCAAGTGTTGTTGAATTTCTCCTCTCCTTACTTTCTTTCAGGTTCAGTACATGTGGTGTTCCTTTCCTGATCACCATGCCCCACCCTTTTGGGTTCTCTTGAAACTCGTCATGGACATGTACAGCTGGCTTGCTGCTGATCCACTGAATATTGTAGCTGTCCACTGTCTCGTATGGAGCAGAAGAGAAATGCACGTATTAACTGGAAATAGGCTGGAAAAGGGAGGACAGGAACAGTTATAGCCAGTTTTTTCCTCCTCTGTGGTGAGTATCGGAACTGGGCTTCTCCCTTTTGACTTCCCAATTTAAGGGCTTTTCGATCAACCCGATAATGCCCTCAACTTTTTTGCAAGACAAAGGTCAGTTACCCAGAATGGTGTTTCTGGACCTAGTCAGCTGCGTTATGTTCATTATTTAAGTCGCCTGTTACATAACAAGCAAACGCCTAAGCCTGATGCTTTGAAAATCACCCAAATCACTTTGAGTTGTACCCCACAGGTTTGCTATGCAATACACAAGAAGAATAACCTCAACTAATAGCCTCCAGTTTACATTACTAATGTCTGCGGGTATTGCTCCTATGTTATCAATATATCAAGTCAGTTCTACTACACCAATATTTGTCTCCGCCCCAAGGTTTATATTGACTCTAGCTATTTCATCGAACTCTCCACAGAGAATGTACTGGCGATTCGCCTATAATTTTTGATGTAGCTGCCATTGTCCAAGGAGACATTCTTGTGGTTATCGATCATGTTCCATACATGGGAAAGTGAGTGCAATCTTACTCCCACTCATTTTCCCAACAAGAATCAGCAGTACCTCTCTTAATTGCCTTTGCCAGACCAGAGCAAGTATGTCGATTCAATTTCCACACAGGATATGTTGAGCATGGCACTCTCTTTTTGAATAAATCTGCGATTGACGGTGCTGCAGACGATAGCCGGTATTAGAAAGCATCTTAAGTTATATTTAACTGTTATCAGCTTTCCAAGTAGATTCTCCATTAGTGTGTCCTTTAATCTGTCACCAGTACTAGATCTTCCAGACACTGTTACAGTAAGTCCGGCGAACTAATAACATTATTTTAATTTTTATCAGAATCATGTTCTAGAAACCCAGCTGGTGACTAAAATTGCCTGTTTCAATATTGGAGATGGTTCCATGTGCTTTTTTGTTGATCCAGCTATTGGTCCCGCAAGTGTGCAAGGTATTTTTTTGAAAAAGTAGACGTACGGTTTAACTTGTGCCCAGAAAAAATCGCTAAAGCTAGAAATACTTGTGGGCAAACTGCTGTAAGTTGTTGGGCCTTGTATTAGCCTCATCAAATTCAGGGATATGTTATTGCGAAAAGTGGGTGGCTAAAAAAGCAAGGAAGTAAATGGAAAAACTGGAAAAAAAGATGGTTATGATTCTGTCTTGTTTCTTTTAACTGACAGTTTCTTTACCTAACAGGTTTGTTTTAAAGGGGAATAGTTTGATGAACTTCACATCTCCTAAAGTAACTTCCTGTCTGTCTAGGCTTTTTTTACTTATGTCTTTCTTCATTTAGAGTCCCACACCTTGTGGGAAAATCCTTCTGGATGAAATTGTCAGTGTGGTCCCTATCTGCGATTTGGGTATACATATAGTTGTTAGTTTGAATACGTACGCTTCCCTTTTTCTCCTTTTCCCCTATTTATGCTTTTGTTTTGTAATCCTTTTCTGCATTATAGTTGGCGGACCACTTCTTGGGATGTACAAGCAGAGAACGCTGCGTTGATGGAGGAATGGCTAGACGCTATTCAAAATGCCCGCCGTTTTTCTCTTGGGGTTTGTAAAAAGAACTTTTTATTTTTATAATTCATCATCTAACCGCTCACAGTTGGATGCTAGTGACCAACAATGTATCTCTTTCGACAATGATAGCGAGCTGCAAGACTTGGAACAACCAGAAACTGAGACGCAGGAGGCATCAGAACCAGCCGACTTGGAATGGCTTCTCCTTCCCACGTCGCATAATTCTGATGGCACAGCAACATCATACAACAACCTGGCTTTTGATGTAGACGCCGATGACATAGCAGCGGCTATTGATGCTGCTGTATCGAATGAAGTGGATGGATTGGACGGATTGGACATCGGCTCCGCCACTACCACAACCACATCCTGCAGCACTACGACATCAACCAGCAACACCACAACCAACCATTCCCCCAATAACACACAATTAGCATCACCCAGTCAAGAGACACCACAACACAGTGGCCTGCCTCGCACTCAGCAAACAGGTATTGGGCATTTTCCTTGTGTTCATTTCTCACGTTCCGTTTAGATTGGGTTATAATAGATGATTATCAGACATTGTGTGCTTTCCATTTTTTTATCCTTGCCTTTAACTTCCCAACAGACCCACAAAACCACCCTCAAGCACAGAGTAGCAGAAAAAAAAAATCAATTTTCTCTTGTTCCACCCACAATGAAGAAAGTGAAGAAACGATGCGCCCTTTTTCTTTATTCCCGAAGTACCAATGGGTAACATGATGCAGAACATACTGGATGTGATTCTCTGTGATTTTTCCCAACCACCAAGATCTCTGAGTTGTTTCTTTTTTTCGTTTTTTTTGTTTGTACGATCTGATCGGGGAGAGAATAATTGGCAGGGGCACGCACATCGAGTACTTTTCTATTCTTTTTTTTTCCCTTCGTTTTTGTCCTTGTATCGTGCTCTCACCCAGCCACTTTCTCCCTTCGTTTTTTTTTCTTTACATCCCATCCACACTTTTCGCCGCTCACGTACAGTATTCACCCTCACACGTTTCCCCCTCCCTCTGGATCGACCTTGCTACTGTCGTTGCCTTCGTTGTTGTTTTTGTTCTGCTGCGGTCTCTGATTATGGGACTCTGCAACTCTTGCTACTACCCAACAAAGGACTTCGAGGAAAAGCACACACTGAGACATAAACACCACAGGCACAAAACACACCACCAAAGTCAGCACAACAAGTACAAATACGAGCCAATTGGTGACGGCACCTCGTCCTCGTCGTCTTCCACGTCATCAACATCAACATCAACATCATCATCGACAACATCGTCGTCTTCTTCTTCGTCTTCTTCTTCACCTTCTTCAACTCCAACAACAACACCAAAGAAAAGAAAAACCTTCAACACACCTTCCTCGCCAGACTTAAAATCCGCTGGTTCACCACGCTCTTCTCAATCTTGCTCCACTTTGCCTCCAGGAACACCATCTGCATCCACAAGCAAAACTTCTGTTTCTAGTAAATCACCAGTTTCGCCACACAGAGAGCTAAAACAAACCTCAGAAAAACCAGAAGAAACACAGTCAAAATCACCTGCCACTGTGGAATTCAATCAAGACAAGTACAAACAAGGTTGAGTCACTCCCAATTGTACCACGCAGCTCACCTTGCTTGCAGAATCTATACAGCGTCATACTGAAGAAGAATATAACCAATTGCTTGCGCGATTTTTAGGTGCCACCTTTTTTTTTCCCCCTGGCCCGATCTAACATACCGAAAGAATTTCAACAAAAAGGGAGACCAGAAGACATAACAGCATTAGCGGAGAAAGAAATCCTCATGCAAAAGCTGTCAACTGAACTTGAGCAGTGTGAAGCTCGCTTTCAGCAACTTTATGCAGGTATGACGGGATTCAAATAACCCAACCAAGTCTAACTGAACTTCAAGAGAATGACTCCATCACTAAACAGAGGGAAGCCCTGTCACGTGAACGAGAGGCAACTACAAAATTGCTGGAGAGATTGCGCTTGCAGATAGAGGAATGTGGGGCACAACTACAAGCAAGGTGTTTTAAATTTCCATAAGCTCACTTCTATTTAACGACGATTTCTTCTCTAGTCATGCTGAAAACCAAAAATTGCGGGAGATTCTTCAGCTCGCTACTCAACACGTTATAAAAAATACTCCACAACTTGGTTTGTTGTTCTTTATTTGTAAACTTTACTGATAGCGTTCAGGGACTCCTTCACCTTCAACAAGGACGAGCACAGCAACTGCAAGCACTTTACCACCTACAGTGACTACAACCAGCAGCAAGTCTGCTGTGCTTCCAGGAATGTATGTGACAAGCGTGATACCACATGCACAGACTCTCCCTGCCTCACACTCAAGTATTCTTTATCCTTTCTTTTGTTTTGTTTGTTGTTAACATTGTTCCTCATATATTTCAACAGCTAAGTCCGCTCCTAATTTATCCCTTCCTGGTGCCAATCCTGTTGGTGAGCATCATCTAATATGTTGTATTTTGATCAACCATTTAGTTCTTGATCTGGGTCGTGATGTATCTTCCATCACGGATCTTCTTGGTGGCCGTCCCCCTTTGTTGAGAGAGACAGGTTCACATGAAGATTTCAACTTAGCAGGGTTGCGACGTGGAAATAAAAAAGCTCCCATGCTGCCTGGGGGCAAGACAGGGAAATTGGAAATGGAGGTTTTTTTTCCTCACTCCTTTGATCACTCACTTTCACTTAGGATGCGCACTTTCATGAGTATCCTTGGTGTGGGGACCCTGATAGAGCATTACTTGCTGTATTTGATGGTTTTGGGGGAAAAGATGCCAGCTTTGCTGCAAAGAAGATCTTCCCTCGTGTATTTTAGCTTTTTCTTCGGCTCGATCAGTAAATAAATATTCAGGTATTGTCAGAGCTCTATGGAGCCAACCCACCTACCACGGATGCAGCGGATCTTATACGCTCTTGCTTTGCCAAAGTAACTTGCCTTTTTCCCCATTATTCAGGCTCACTTACTAAATAGGTCGACCAAGAAATGCGGGTTTTTGAGTGTGTTGGTACTACTTGTACTGTCGTTCTTTTATGGAGATACCAGGGGCGAAGATACATTCAGTCCGGCAATGTTGGGGACTCCAGTGCATTTTTCTGGTTTGAATTGTCCTAGTTACTTCTGCGTGTCTTATTGCTTTCTCTTTCTTTTCCCAGCCATGATGGAAAAGCACTTGAACTTTCCAGAGAGCACAAGGTAGTGGCAGAGCACGAGAGACTAAAAGCCTTTGGCATTGAAAGCCACCAAACCAGAGTTGGAGGTTCCATTCCTTCCGCTCTTATCGTTTCTTTTTTTTATTCCACACATCAGGCATTTCTGTTGCCCGAGCCCTTGGAGTTTCTTATCTCAAGGACACCAATGTTGGTATAATAGCGGACCCGCACATTTCGCCCGCAGTAGATGCAACTGACCTTAACTCCACTGCATTTGTTGTAATTGCCTCTGACGGGGTAAACACTTCCCAACAGAATTCTAATGCCCATACACTCACATAAACACAGGTCTGGGATGTATTTTCCGGCCAGGAAGCCTGTGACCTCATTAACAAAGAACCCGATGCCAACGCCATGGCAGCATGTCTTATTAACAAGGCCATCACAAACAAAAAGTGCCATGACAACGTCACTGTAGTTGTCGGCCGCCTCTTGTAAAAAAAATAATAAAAGGTGTGACTGAATCATTCTTTGAAGTGGACAAGAAAAGACGGCGGGAGCCACAGTTCGTGCTTCTTGGATATGTAGTGGGACAGGAGGAGTTCGGCAATGTACTGAATTATGGGCTGAGGTAGACTCCGAAGCAAGCTGTGCTCACCACACTTCTGGTAACACAGAAATGTGGTATGTAAGGCCAGGATACAGTTGCCTTCCTGTAGGGGTGTAAGAATTCTGAAAGGGAAATGAGGTTTGGTACAGATATTGCCGCTGCAAGGGGGAGCCGTTTCCCTACATTTAAAATCGGCGGCACTTGTCCTCCCCACTTTATCAACTCCTTTGCACACCAGGAGTAGTCTGAAATTTTGCATTCATCATAAGAATATGGTGGTATTGACAGAACCAATTCGGTCAGTTGTTGAAGGAGAACTCCGGCAATGGCATAATCTCTCTCTCCTGACGGTTTTCGTAGTGCTCCGCGCCGGAGCAGAAATCTCAGGCGCTGAGGCTTTCCTGCCTTTGCAACGATTTCGGCGCACGTTCCCCTCCACGTTTTTTGGGCTGCACACACTTTCAGGTTGAGAAGGTCAGGCCATCTTCCAAGAAATATTTCCATCAACGAGGTGGTATCACCATTGCTTTCGCACAGTTTCAGGAAGGTTCCTGGAACACATTCGTTCCACTCTGGGGATGTAGGCGCGGGGAAGTTTGCGCCAGCCTCTATTAGAAGTATAGCGCAACCCTCCCAGCAGTTCAGTAAGGCATGTTGAAGTGGTGTGCGTGGTTTGTGCCTAGTCCCAGGAACAGAGAAACTCTGGTCAATATTGGCCCCAAGTCCAAGAAGAGTTTTTAGGGAAAGTGCGTCGTGTTGATACATGGCAACAAAGAGGAGTTCGGAAGGAAGAGGATGTACTGTGTACTGTACAAGCCTTGTCAACAAGTCGGTTGAAAGGTGGTTATTTATGGCGAATGCTACTGTTTCCACTGGTACACTCTTACTAGGTGTACTGTTAATCCACGTTTCCCAATGCGTACGGCCGTATTCAGATGAGAGAGCACAATTCAGAAGTTGAGGTGAAGTAAAGTCAATGCCAGAGTCCAGGAGAAACTGAACTGACTGGTAAAAACGCCTATTGAAGGCCTTCTCAAAGGCTTGCGTTCCCCCTTTAACAGACACACCACCACGTATTGCTGTTTGTAAAAGGGATAATGAGCGTGAATCATTGTCATATATGCATGCAGTGAGCATCTGGGCACTTCGTTCTCCCTCACAGGAAATTGCACCAGCCGAAAGCAAACAAGATAGGTAGGAGGGTTGATACTCAATTATGCGTTGAATAACCTCAGAGGAAGCAACGTACTTGTGGTACTTGGTACACCGAGATAAAATCATCTCAAAATGTTGCTTTATAAGGACAGTGCAGGTTGCTCGAGCGAGATGGTCACACAGTATCTGGCGATTGGCCTCTGACTGGCAAGAACTGGATTTGAACACCTCATCCAGAGCGTTTTGCAAAAAAACCTCCTGTTTGGGGCTGGTGGGGCCACTAAGGGAAGAAGCAATTTGCCCAAAGTCAAATGATGAGCTATCAAATGCCCCATATTGTAATAGAAGCATAAAGCAGTCTTCATTGAAGGCTTTCATTGCCATACAAATTGGTAACCCAGATGAACTACTCTCTCTGCACAATTCCTGGGCTTTATGAAGGTAAGGTTTTTGGAAAACCCAGACATAAGGGGAAAAAAAAAAATACCCACTTGTGGCCCAATTGGATCAAAGTTCCTTACATCTTCCAAGAAAGCACGCACAGAGTGAGTGTGCCCCCTAGAGATCAAAATGTGCAGGGGAGATTTAGGCAAAGACCTACATCCCAGAAAAGTTTTGCAGTTGCCCACAATCCGGTCTCGCGAGCAACTCCACCTTGCCGCCTCGCTTTCGGTCTTCCATCTGTTAAGTAGTTTGTTCAGTTGGCCAAGGACCGCGTCATCATTACCAGTCTCGCAGGCTCTGGCTAGCGCCTGAGCGTAAAGTTGGTCAAGAGTAAACAAAAAGGTGCAAATCGAAGTCTCAGTGACGTCCCACGTTTAATTCTCCCCCAAAAAACCTGGTAGTCGGGGTCCTCGTAGGGGCTGAGAATTGCAGCTAACTGAGGTTCCACTGGGGGCCGTGACTTTGGGGGTGCTGTTACTGCAGTGGGAGGCTGGGTTACATGCGAATTGCTGGCTCCCATTTAGAACTCTTTCAGCGAAAACGAGTTGGGTCGTGTTCATCTGGCTGAATAAAAAAAACAGCAGACCGCCGACCCTGAGCGACGATAACGAAAAGTACAGCGTTCCGGTCTGTTGATTATTTTATTCAGCCATCTTCTCTGGCGACGAGCTCAAGGCCAGTGCTGAGGTCTTCTCTTTGTGGTTTGCCTATGTGAGGGTTTCGTTTCTTGCTCTCAGTCTTTGTTCCTTCAAGGAGGTCCAGCAAGAAAGTAAAATTGAAATACTGGTATGATGGAGGACGACGATTTCCTCGGTGCACCACATACCAACAGCACCACGTCATCCTCCGTGCAACTGCAAGACGCACCCGGTCGTCGTCGAGTCGGCATCTCCCTCAATCTCCTGGGCTCCAAGCCTTCCCCTTCGAATCTGCAGCAGCCACAACACACACAAAACAGCTCAGAACGGGCCTCGAGGCCAGCAACCAACTTGGCACAAAATTCGTCCCCTGTTGCCACCTCCCATAATGGAGGTGGGTCCTCTGCTGCCAAAGGCACCCATAACTCAGTTCTGTCAAGTAAAATGGCTCCCACTTCGGCCGTAACTGTGAGTGAAGGGACGGAATCGCAGCACATTAAAGAGAGTGCTAGGGGGCAAAATGTTGTAGTTGCATCCAAAGCAACTGCTGACGCCACTCGCAATCACACCAAACCGGCTGAATTCAATGGAGACTACTTGGAGGATACTGATGGTCTTTACACTGTACCCTCTGTGAGTTCAGCTTCAGCTGCAAAGTTGCCTTCTGTGTGTAGCAAGCAGCCCAGTGATGTAAAAGTACCACTTGCACAGGTGCCCAAAAAGGTATGTGCCTACTCTTAACTTTGTAGTACAAATGCGTTGTAATCTCGTTTTCTTCCAGAATGTAACTCCAAGTGATCAAGAAGCAGATGAACTACAAGTAGTATCTTTCTACTTTTTACCCTTTATTATTCACTTTGCATGTAGGCTATCATGGGAATAGAGGACCCATCAAAGGTTATCAACCACTTAGCTTTTGCTTCATCTAACTTCATTAGATTTTTAGTGATAAATCTGATACACACCAAGAGCCCAATAATAACAATGTATTCTTTCTATGATCCATTTTCACTTTATAATTATCACCCGAAACAGCAAATCGATTCATCCATGGGAGGTGAAAATTTTGAAACCCTGCCTGATGTATCCAAATCTTCACTTTACTTTCTTGTTATAATACTCTTTAGCCTGCAGAAAATGACGACGACGACTTGATTGTTTCGTTAGATCTCCCAGATGAGCCTCCAAAAAGTATGTGTATCTAATGTTGTTTACGTTCTTGGCAACTCACAAGATAAAAGCAGGCAAGGCAGCTGCTACCCCTGATGTATCTGATGTAAAGAAAGAGGACTTAAAGAAACCCACTACTTCCCAGCCCGTGGAAGCACAAGGGCGGAAGGCTCCAGGCTCTGCCTCCTCTCAACAGAAGCCACCACAGTCCAAATCTATCGAACTAAAGGAGCTGGATCCTGCTGTCGACCCCAGACAGACAACCTTATATGTTGGAGGTCTCACTTGGGTACTTCTTGTATTTCAAAGTTTTTCCGCTTATTACCAATTCGTAGTGGACAACATACCAAGAACTGGAGGATATTGCAAGTGAATTCGGAAAGGTTAAGTCTGTAAAGATTGAAGAAAATAAGATAAATGGCAAATCAAAGGGGTATGTCTTAAGTGTCAACATAGCGCATGGTGATTAAATTGCAATAGGTTTGCCTCAATTGAGTTTGCAAATGCAAGTATGGCTGCACGGGCAAAAGTAGGTTTTAATGGCCGGGAGATCAATGGACGGAAATGTTTCGCCAACCTTATGGATCTAGCCAACACTTCTCGCATGCAACAATCCTCATCTTCCCTCCAACCAGGTAATATTCAAATACCTCCTGGTGCTGAAGAATGGCGAAGACGTGTGCAACCTCCTGCAATGAAAATGATGGGGGGAAAGGTTATGCACTTAGACCCAACGATGGGAATGGTTCCTCCTGGTAGACAATAGTTTTCCCTTTGACCTAGTAACTCGAACAAAGGCTACCCTTTGGGGATTGCTGCACATCAAATGCTTGGCGCACCAGGTGTCTTCATGGGAAACTCTATGCCACTTCAATACGCAAGCTATCCCCCCAGGCCTGGTGCGTTTTCCAACCCCACAATAGAGTCGCAGGAGCCTAACACTTTCAGTTAGGGTCTTTTCACGGTGAAGACCGGCAAATGACAGGAGGGGGTGCTCGCCACCCCAAGAACTTCCCAGCACGCGCGCGCTCCCGCTCGAGGTCGCATTCCAACTCCCCGCCGCCGCGGAACCACTCCTCCTACACAGACTCACCCCCTCCCAGCCACCACTCGCGCTCGCGATCCCGCTCCCGCTCGCGGTCGCGCGAGCGCAATCGCGCGCACAATAACAACAACAAGCACTCGCGCTCCCGCTCCCGGTCGCACACGCGGTCACGGTCCCCTGGTCCCAGGGCCAAAACGCGGTCAAAACACTCACACTCCAGGTCACCAAGCTCACACACCCATGCCGCATCATCATCAGCCTCGCAGTCCTCCCCAAAGCAGGCTTCTTCATCACACTCCAAAGCAACACAGCAATCAAGTCCCACAAACACAACAAAGCCCAGTTCGAGCACCACCCAAAAGAGGAAGGGCTAATGAAATTCCTCCTCACAACACTATTTGGTTTGGAAAAAAAAACGGGTTCTTTGTTGTACGAATGTTATTCACAAGGCCTTAGTTGGTAGCCAGTTTATTGGCTCCAATCAACACCAAAGAGTGTTATGGTTGAAAGTGGTTGCTGGAACTGGGTGGAAAAAAAGGAATTGGATGTGTGACCAAAATTCGATACGTTAGTGACGAGGTTTAGACCAGAAGTGGCAATCTTTTTTTTAGGTTATTTTGGGAGTGAGATAGGCAGCACTACCTCGGGAGTCCAAAAGACTGAAGAAGAGAAGGAACCTGAAATGTAAAAGATATCTATCACATCTTCAGGCTGTGATGTTGGAATAAGCGGTATGAACTTCTTGTAACAAGGGGGGTTACATTCTGGTTCATGAATGAACAGTCGGCATTTGCGCATGGATGCAACGAACAGGTTTCTATGTGTAGTTCCGGATATGATGGGTATGTCCCTACATAGGCCACAAGTATGTACGCGGAAGACTGGGAAGCGTTGCTTTGAAGGAGTGAGACGGAGTTATGGTAACAATAAACTTGCTTGGCCTGTAGAGTGGCATTGCATTGCAGAGTGGACATAGTTGCTGACCAGGACACATTGCTTCCAGGTTCCGTATATATTACTGATTTGGTGCCGATATCAGGCCAGGGATGACATGGTTCTCCTTTTAAAACTCGGTTCAACCACAGAAAACCCTGTTTGTTGTAAATGGATGGATGGTTACCAGGAGAACTATAATTTCTAGTGATTTCATGTGAAACTCCGAGGTACTGAGATGTTGTGGAAACTGATCCCAGAAGTAACTTGTCTTCCGGTGAGGGCTTTCTATTCCAAAAGGAGGTTACCACATTCCCCCTCGAATATATCCTTAGCACGTTAGGAAATTTAGGGTAGGAGGTGTAACTATACCCTGAGCCACTAACACTACAGCCAGAGCCTCCGTTTGATGCAAGCAGAGTAATGTTGTTCATTAATGAAGCTCCTTGTTGAACTTGTACCGCAGTTTGTGGGGGAGAATTTAACCACCAAGTGGGGAAAGCTATCATGTCTATCCCTTTCTGAAGGAAAATTTAACAAGTTCCCAAAACCCGCAATTGGATACACTATATAAATCGAACTGTGGATGTTCCCACATGATATCAAAGCAGATCAAAATTCCTACCTCGATTCCTGAAGGTAGTTTAAAGGAGACAGGCTCTCCTTCACCTGCGTCGTAATAAGTCTCACCCCAGAGGTTAGTCTTGCGGTACTTCGCCACAAGCTGCCTGGCTGAGTGAGTAGTACGAGGCATCAAAGACATACTTCTCCTGAATCAGAAAATACCACGGCAGTGTTGAACTGGTATCTTCCATCCTCAGGGCAACCTTTTTGATTGAAGCACCATTGAACTTCGCCCATATCAAGCACAAGAAATGTCCGAGTAGACTGAGCAATGCAACTTGTTCTTTGCAATACAGACGCCCATTTGGTTTGGGCACAATTTGAGGCCTTTCAACAACTTATTAAACGAAATAATTAAGTTTTAGGCAGATACCTTATAAGAAGAAGGGATTTCTTCAAGAAAAGGAAGAATGCTATCCCGTGTAGTAAAATTCACTCCAAACAAACCATACTCAGGAAAGACTATCAGTTCTGCTCCATTCGACTGCACAACAGCATTCTGAAGCAAGAACAAGGAAGGTTATCTGAAAGGCTAACACAAAGATAAAGGGGAAAAAAAAAGTTGGAGTACATAGTAGAAGTCTAAATTTGACATCATCACAACCAAGGCTTCTTCATGTGAGGGGTTTTCGTGCACGGCACTGACCGGGTTGTGTTCGAGAACCCCCACGTGCAGTTCGGTGGACCCTGCTTGGTTGGTGTGGACCCATTTGTTAATTGTGGGAGGGGGTACGGTAGGTACCGAGACAATTCCTCACAAGCACCACACCAAGGACCCCTATCAAATCCCGGATCGACATTGTTTTTTAGATTTGTTACGTTGACGAGAAGTTCGTAGCGACTGATCGAAAAAGGAACGAAAAAACCGGTGTGTGTACCCATGAGTACTGTTGATAACCCGCCGTTGTCGGCATACGCCGACGACACGCCAATCCCGCCGCCGCCGAGTGATAATGTGCCCCCGCCAACAGAGCCCCCGCCGTCCTTCGACGAAGCACGCACCCCGACCCCTCCACCAAACCCCACGCCCAAACTCGATTATGGGCGCAGGGCCCAGCAGGGTGCTCGGGAGTTAATAATGAGTGAGAGAACATTCGTGTCCCAGATGTCGAAACACAGGCTGTACGCCTTGGTAGCCAAGCGGCTACTGACACCAGATGAGTACACGACCGTCTTCAAGTCAATGGCAGCTCTGTCCGAGGCCCATGGAAGGTGTCTGTTTTTTTTTTGTTTTTGTTCTAAGAACCTTGACACAAAAATCAAGGTTGGCCGAGCAGTTTTCGGGAATTCCAGAGGAAACAATTGTGCCTGACCTTTTGGCAGTGTTCCAGCAGTGGATGGTTTCTTTTCCTTTTGTTTGGTAAATCTAGCTAAATGCTCAAAGAAAACAGCGGATCTTTATAACTTGTATATGAGTGTTGGGGAGTCCTATGCCTGCGGATCTAAAATTCTTTCTAATCTAAAGGCAAACAATCCAAAGTGGGCGAAATTTGTGGAGGTATCTTGAAGTAAGTCTACAAGTCCTAATGACCTATTTCCGTATGGATAGACTTTGGACTATAGTGCTGCAGTGGGGGGTGTGAATCTCGAGTGCCTCCTTAAAATACAAGTTTGTAGAATTCCAAGGTATATGCTTATATTCCAGGCCAGTATTCCTTATGACATTCAATACCTTTGACTCGAACAGGATATGAAAAGAAGTATTAGCTTTCCCTGCCCTGAGATTGATACAATCATTACCGCACTGAAAGAAATTGGAGATTGTATGCGAACTCCCCAAAACAACAAGTAGATTAACCGGAAGCAGTTTTTCATAAGGCACTTCAAGCTCATGAGCGAATACGAGAGGCCCTTGATTTGGCCCCAAAACTTGTTAATTATAAAGGTGTATGGCCCCCAAAAAGAGAACTACTAATGTACTGTACTTCCACCCAACACAACAAACACCAGCTAACACAAAAAAAAAAACATAAACACCCAAACCCAACAAGGCGATTGGAATCCATCCTGCCCAAGACGTCTAGGAAATCAACAGCGTTCCTGATGTCTGACCTTTTGCTAGCCTGCACAAACGCAAGGACGAAGGCCTTAATCCCCTGCCCAGGCGGGGGGGGCACCACCAGCGAGCCCGCTCACTACGACGTGGTCATACAGCTGCAATACTCAGAGGGGCTGTACGAGGTCTACCACGGCCCCGTGAGGAAGCACCCCGACCCCAAAGAGCCGGGCAAGTGGTGGGCCCCCGTGTGCATCAGGAGGACCGCGGATACTCCCACCAGCACCACTGCCTCTGGCACTGCCACCGGGAAAGGCACAGGCACAGACACAGGAACAGGCAACAAGGGGACCCGGGCGGGCTCCGTGGGGCTCCTCCGTCCCCCGGCGGCCGCTGCAGTGCTGCAGCTGGTGGACTTCCGCGGGGAGAACATCACCAGGTTCGTGGAGTCGCTGGCACGGCTGCGCTACCAGTCGTTCGACTGGCGGGGCTCCGCGGCCGCTTTCGTGGCGTGCAGCCTGCCCCGCGTGGGAGCCCGCTGCCCCGCCGCTGCCAGCCTCAACAGCTTCTGCCTCTCTGAGATTGCTCACTGCCTCTTTGACTTCAGGGCTCTCAAATCCCCTTTTGAGGTGCATGAAGACGACCCCCTGTTGCTGTAGAAGGTGTATTTTACTTAAACAGGGTTGGTTATGATGAAGAGGATTACACGGTGAGTGGTGGTGGGCGCAGCGGAGGTTGGTTGGGCTTGGGGGTTGGGTGTCAGATGCATCTATCAACAGTGGTGTCTCTTCATTTGGTCAGGGCCTGGTCAGGTCCGCACCACCAGGGTAAGCACAACATGGGGTTCCAAGGTAGTGTGCCTGACGGAGCCTCTTCACGATGTCAATAACCGATGTTCCGGTTGTTCCAGTATGGACGTGATGAAATGCTACGGCAGCACCCGTTGGCCCTGCCGCAGGTCCAGCAACAAATTTTCTCTGGTTACACTGTGTGAGCTGCACTTGGGAAGGTGAAATAAAGGTATGTCTGCCACACACAGCACATCACGAATTGCTTGGATTTGCACAATTGGAAAACAAGCGGCGTGTGTGTGGGGTGTGTGCTCTTGTGGTGACTGTTGAAGTCAGTCATTTTTTGCGTGCTGTGCTGTGCGCATAACACATACACATGTTGTTGTCTACGCCATAACCAGCGACACGAGAGATCCAGATCCAGATCGCGCAGCTGTGACCACGCTGCATGCAGGGTGTCACGCCGCTCGGCCCGCCGCACGACTCGACTGCTGCTGCTGACTTGTGTTGTGCAGGTTTTTTTTTCGAAATTGTGGCCAGAACGCACACGCACACAAGGGCGCAGGGCATTGCTGTCACACACCCCCCCGACAAGTCAAAAAAGAAAAAAAGAAAAATAATGTGAAAGAAGAAAAATTTATTATTCGATTGTATTGTCCGTGTACCCTGCAATGCAGTTATACGAAGGAAACGAGAAGAAAAAACCAAACAAAAAAGGGGGTAGCATTCCCAGTGCAGGGTAACACTCCCCACGAAACGAGAAGAAAAACAAAACAAAAAAAAGAAAAAAAGGGGGTAGCATTCCCAGTGCAGGGTAACACTCCCCACGAAACGAGAAAACGAGAAAACCAAGGGGGGTAGCATTCCCAGTGCAGGGTAACACTCCCCATGAAACGAGAAGAAAAAACCAAACAAAAAAGGGGGTAGCATTCCCAGTGCAGGGTAACACTCCCCACGAAACGAGAAAACGAGAGGAAAAACAAAAGGGGGTAGCATTCCCAGTGCAG
>JAHLWZ010001000.1:17809-31380 GCA_020536535.1 Pelomyxa schiedti | reverse complement strand
CTTGGATCATTTCCTGGAGATTTCCGTTGCACAAAAGTAATCAAACGCTTGTGTTATGAGGCAAATGTAACTGAGGAACATGGCAGCAAAGAGCATCTCATTAATGTCGTGTTTTACTCTGACGGAGTGGTTTATCAACTACTTTCATGTGACTTATACTGAGGTTTTTGTTTCAAAACCCATCCCCTCTGCAATCTCATTCCACAACAAATATAGCTACCTGATTGTTGGACCATGCCCTTCCCAGTGTGGAAGATGCTGCTGCGAGTGTTTCCGAGTATCACAGCAGATAATATTCTGAATGGCAAGCTGAGGCGTGCACTGCTGACGTCACCCATCCACATCGAGTATGCGATGAGGAACCACGGCATCACACTGGAGAAGATGGTACGACTCATCACGGAGCTACCACCTCCCCTGGTTGAACCCTACAACGAGACCAGATTATGGGCCCGAAAGTGTGTTCCCACTCCCAAAAAGAAAAAGGAAGGGGAGTAGTACCAGAGAAAGAGAAACAGCTACAGGAAATTCTCCTGTTCACTCACGGTGGGGTGAAAGTGAATCTTTATCGTCAATGAGGAAAACTGTTGAATAAGGTTCTTTTCGGACAATCTTACAAGGCCACCATTCCCCTAAAACGAGTTGGTTGCTTTTTTCTTTTTTGTTTGTACAACAACACGACACAGCAACGCAATGGCAGCAGTACTCGTTACACCCAATCCAATGGAGGGGTCCCACAATGACGTATTGCACGAACCCGGCACTCAACTGAATCCCCCAGCGGACCACGACCCCAACCCCGGGGTGCCCGCTGACTACGCCTACAGCTCCAACAACACCAACATGGCGAACCCACAGCCGCCGCCTCGGTCGCCGCCCTCGCTGTCCCCTTCGCCCTCGCCCTCGCCCCCCACGTCGCCGTCTCTGCTCTCGTTCCCGTCCCCCGGCATCCACCCGCAGCCTCAGCCGCAGCCGCAACCGCAGCCGCAACCGCAGGGGCGGCGGGCCGGGGGGGACACGGGCCGCGGCGATAATGATGACAGCGGAGGGATCGGGTGTCCGGGCACTAATGCCACGGGTACTACGCCAAGCTGCAGCGGTGCAACTGCTGCTTTGAGGGGAATTTTTATTCCTGGTGGCGGTGTTGGTGTTGTTGAGAGTGATAACGGCGGGTTGGATACTAATAAGATTGAGGAAGATGTGCAGGCTGGGATTGACTTGGAGTCCATTGTCAGAAACTGCCTGGCCGATGGTACTTATCCTCAAAACGCTATCTTGTATTTGAGATACTGATTTTATTTCCGACTTAGAACGTACCGTGGACGACTTACTCGTGGGCAGTACTACAAAGCATAACTATGTTTACTTATGGAAATTCTCTCCGCAAGGAAATGCCTCTTCTTTATCTGGTATCTCGCCACTACTTCCTGTGCGGATCACTTCGACATTCCTTCACTCTTTCCCTGTATTTCGCCAAGACGAGTCCTACATCGCTGTTTACATTAGTTCTTCCCTGGAACCAAACGAAAACTCTCAAACGCTCATTAACTCCCGAAATAAGAACTCCCCCACAGTGCAACCAACAGCACTTCATCTTCAATCCCTTCTTGAATCAGCTTACACTACACTCACAGCCAGGAGTCTCCGGCACTCCTTCGCGCACATACCTCACCGCCACCACCAACCAACTTCTGCCACTCAATTGCATCATCAATTGAACACCCCGCATAACACAACGGTGCATATTTACTTGTGGAACGGTACAAATGCTTCGGCTAATACACGTTCCGTTTGTACAGCTCGTGCTTTCCAGTTGGAACACTTACTTGGTGGAGGAGAGGACGAATGCTGTTGTACTATAGGTGCAAATAATGGACATGTTCCATGTGACCGTTCAGGAATTAGGAAATGCGATGGCCGCAACTGTCCTGCACTGCTTCTACTTAGAAAATTGGTCAAAGCTGGTGCAATTCCTATTGTGTTAGATAGTCCTCCCAAATTTCCACCAGTACCAACAACCATCTCAACTTTGGCGTACAAGTTAAGCTTGCCACCCAGAAATACTGTAACTCGGCATCCCAGTGGTGAGCATATTGCCTTAATTTCAGTACGGGATAAAAAGACCATTGCCAATGAGAATGAGGGAGTGTGGCGCGTCATTGTTCAGAAGAAAAAGACTCCACTTCCCAATCCGCAACCAGCAGTCACAAGAAGACACAGTTCAACATCTCCACCTTCGGTTCCAGCAATTTCCACTCCCACTCCCACAATCAGTCTGCAACCGAAATCTGCATCTTCCAACCCTGTGAAGAAGTGTGGGATTCCTCCATTGCAAATACCTAAGACCGCAAAAGAAGAAGACTCGAATGCTGTTACCCAACCCGCACCACTTAGCCCAAAGCACGCAGCACCCACCATTACAATAAACTCCATTCCCCTTCCAAAAAGGCCACCCATCCCAAGTATTTCTCTTAATTTGGAAACGGGAGATGCGCCACAGGCACAGCCGCCCCAATCACTTCCGCAGCCACAATCGCAAGTACAACCGCAACAAAAGCCTTTCTTTGTGCCGAAACTTGTCATTCCTCTGATTTCTGTCAGTTCAACTTCTGAAACCAACACAAATGTTCCTCCAGTGAATTCCATGCCTGCCTTAAATTTATATTCTGGGCTTCGACCATCCTCGCCTGGCAACACAAGTTCACTTAGTCTATTACCTCGTTCAGCTTCGCCGAGTAATCCTCCATTATCTCCAAGAAACCTTCTTACCGCCAACGCCAGTGTAAAACTTCCAAAAGTAAAACTACCAACCCTTCAAATTCCCTCTATCGCACAACAGGAACCAAGCACTGATGCAAAATGTTCTACAGTTTCTGTGCCACCTACGAAAGATTCCATTTCTGTGCAGCCTCCATCAAATCCTACCATTACGCTCAGAAAGCCTCCCCTTCCTAAGCTTTCCCTTGGTGGTCTCAACTCAAACCTCCCTTCATTGAAGCTACCTACAACATCCCCCAAAGGACCTACAATCCCTCTTCTAAACCTGAAGATAGCTCAGAGTCTACCCTACAGCCAACCTCTATGCGCACCAAGAGGTCCAAGGGGAGACGCAGGTGGCGGGATTGTTGTAGTTGATGGTGGAGGATTTGGAAGTGGAGTTGACGAACCACCACAAGCACCTAGGGGCCGAACCAGGCCTACCCTACCGGAAATTCTCACAAAACCTGATTCAAATATCACAAAAGCTCCCACTACCTCAGGGTCGAGCCATGCTACTGAGGAAGATGATATGGAGTGGCTTTACTTCGACGACTTGGAGTATGACGGGCCAGAGGTAGAGGCAACTCCCAGATCAAGTATCAGCGAGAGTAGCACTACGTGCATTCTAGAAGAAGGAAGCTGTGCCGGAACTCTCAGAGTCTCCGTGGCATCCTCACAATGGGCAGTAGATGAAGATGATGAGGCAATCGAAGGTTACATCTCTGGAACAACATATAGGAAATGTCTTGAAACAGTAAGCCTTGAGCTTTCCTTCGGAATACTTACTTGATAATTCAGATATGTCCGATTCTACCTCGAATCTTCTTATCTGGAGCCATTCCCACCAGCAATCAAGGTCAACTTGAAAGTTTAGGCATCACGCACATCATGAACTGCGCCGCATCCAGCTGTGATAACCACTTTCCGGGGTTGTTCAATTATTGGACTCTTGCGTTGCATGATAGTTGCAATGAAGACATACACCCCCTTTTCTTGGATGTGAGTGTTCCCATATTTTATTCCTTGTAACACTTCCAAGGTTATCGAATGGATAGAAAACGTAGAGAAGCAAAACGGAAAAGCTTTAATACATTGTCATGTATATCTCCTGATTCGCCTTTTCCTTAGATGAAGAATAATTTCTGCAGGCTGGAGCATCTCGGTCTGCATCCATGTTAATGAGCTATGCTATATGGAAGTTGGATCAGGACTTCCGGACTGCACACGAATTCGTCAGGGAGAAGCGGGTCATTGTCAGTCCTCATGGAGGGTTTTGTGACAGATTGTTACTTTGGAATTCCATTCTTCACCTGGACTCAGCGAAGGGTATTTGCAGACTATACAGGTATCCTACCTACCTTTGCTGATGTCTAATTTCGTGGTAGGATTGTGCCCCAGTATGCTAGCTTACACAAAGCCCTTCTGGTCGGAAAACACGTTGATGACTTCTCTATGAGCTCATTTGACCCCAGAGCGTGTTTTGTCCTGCATAATGCGAAGGAGGGAATGGTTTTTTCTTGGATCGGTGCAAACTGTAGACCGTTTCTAATACCAGGGCTACGGAAAGTTACTTCTCAGATTGTAAGGTTTGTCCAACAGCACCTTTATTGAGTATTCACATCTCTCCCAGATACCTAAAGGCAACTAGTGTTGTAGAGATTAAGCAAGGAGATGAAACGGATGAGTTCTTGGCCTTAATTCCTGGATGCAGTGCGTAAATGCCACTTTCCTCCAGACACAACTAACAAGAATGTAGATGGCCAAAAGGAGAGATTCCATTCTGGCGTGCAAGTCAACACACAGTATTTGGAGTACGACTCACCAAAACCAAACACACCTGCAGTGTGGAAGTTCCCTAACTGGGAACCCACAAAAGACATCTCATCACCACATCATCTCAGTAACATATGGGTTTCATACACAACTACTGCCACAACACCGTCGACCTCCAACCTTACCGTGTGGATTCCGCACTTACCGAAAGTTATATCTGCCTTCTCACCCTATATCTCCGCTCTCATTCAACAACAGCAACAATCACCCCCGTTACCACAGCAATGCACACCGGACTCAAAAACAACAACCCCCGATTCCACACAACACACACCGCATGTGCCGGTAATAGCAGCCCCACCTGTCTATGACAGCCACACCATCGCAATGGTTGTGGGGCGTGCATTCATTACCGATTATGGCCTAATCAGTAACCATGATTCACCCCTCAATGCCAACCCCACAAAAATCAACACAGAACTATGCACTGACATCGCCGCATTCGCCGCGATTGTATCAAATAGCACCACCACCACCCCTCTCCCCAAGTCTATCTCCGCAACACCAACAGAAATCACTATCACAATAACATCACCCTCAACCAACAGGAAACCACACAGCAGGCTCACAACCAGCACTACCAACAAACAGGAGAGACTCCATGTACCCAAACTGAACCTACTTCTCGCCAGCAAACAACCACCATCACTACTCACACCAACAACGCCAGCACCAACACCCCACAACTCACTGTAAGTAACTAAGTACCCACCACCGAGATAGTAAATAGAACCCAGGCCAGAAATGATAGGCACACACTCCCTTCTCTAAACTTGATCATCGAAACTTTTGTCTTCCAAGAATAGTTTCTCCTTGATTTCGTATAACTCTGAAGGATCGACGACGTATCGTTGGCCGTGAAAACGCAAAATAATGGGTACAGTCCCCTCCCTTTTTTTTTTCCCTTTAGTTTTTCGGATTTTATTTTCAAAGGCATTAATACGATTTCGTTTTGTTAGTTTCGGTTATTCCTTTGTTCTGCCTGTATTCACTATAACATAAAACAGCAGGACAATATGACCCAGACACACCAATTCCAACACCTAGTATTACTGTCACTACTAACAACAATGGTGGGGCCACATGCCCTTATGACGACGATGTGCCTGCAACTGTGACTTCATCAATGTTGCATAGGGTTGAGAGCCCCACTGCATTCCCTGGCAGTCCCTCGGCCAGTAGTGGTGCATGTATCGGCGTGTATGATGACTTGGTCATTCCTCAGAGCGATACTACCACTCCCCCTGTTACTTCTGTGACTACTGGAGTCTCTAGTAGTGGTGGAATAATGTACGATGTGGATTCGAACTCTGCGGTTCCAAGTGGATTGGGAGCTGGGTGCATGTATGATGCAAATATTCCATCAAGGAGCAGTACAGGAAACTCCTTTTTAAGCCCCAGGGGACTATCACCAAGAGGGGCAGACTCCGGAATATATGATGACGATATTGCAACTTCGAGCTCCCCTGCAAAAGCCAATTCCCCTGTAGTACCTGCTAATGAGGTTACAACAAAGGTCGAGCCTGCGCCGTCCCCAATTGACGCAAAGGTGGCTAAGCCCGAACCTACAGCAGCTAATACAGTAAAAATTACACCTACCGTTTCAGTTACACCGTCACCCACTGAAGAAATGACAACAGGTTTGTTGGCATTCACTTCTTATCTGTTTTGTTCACTTTTCAATAGCGCCGCATACAATATGGAACAAGCGATTTCAAGTAAGAAACTTAGTTGTTTAGCTCCAGGCTTTTACATATTAAATAGGATGCACTGAATCAACTTGAACAATGCAAACGGGAAAGGCATTCTCACACTTTGACTCACCATGAAGCACTAGTTCGTGCATGGACTGCAATCCGTGATGTAAGTGTCGATTTCGTATATGCAGCGCAGTCTTATGGCAAAATTATTATTGGTAAAGGGCAAAGTTATGGTTACTTATGTTAATACAAGTGCAGGGGAGAAGTTTCTCAGTTTGAAGGAGAAGTCTATTTTACCAACAGATGTTGGTGGCTATGCTGGTGGTGAGGTGAAACTCTCTTCAGTCACCTCACATTACTAACAACGTACAAGAAATTTAAAATTAATGGAATCCTGTTCAAATTCGCACGCGATGATAAAGGCATTTTTAATGGTGATGATGACCTTGCTGCTAAAGCTGCTGGCCATGAACTCAAGGTATAGTGGGACATTTCACAGGAATCTAATCGTTCTCAGAGTTGTGTGCGATTCTTTGAGGCTTCTGATTCCAAAATTCGGGTGCCACTAATGGCCACTGTTAGTAGCAATCCCATATTTTCACTAGAACTAAAGAAACAAAAAGGTAGATTATCTGGGCTACCGCCTAACAGCCTGTTCTGTAATCCCTATATCTTCATCGTGAGTTTGGATTAAGAAAACACATCCTCTTCTGATGACTTTACAACCCACATTTTTGTAGAACTCTGGTTTATGGATCATCAGACGGCGGGGAGATAGTTAAAAATAACGACCCCGTTGCCTACAAAGCAATGGAAGAAATATGTAAGACACTGAATCTGAAAAAGCACAAATGTGGGAAACTGAACCCCAAAACGTGTGGAAATAACAAACTTGTCAGAACTTGGTTTTATCATTATACAGTAACAAACCTTTGAGACCACTTCAAGACTTATACGGGCCCACAGATGTAGAAATACATAAAGGGACAGACAATGGATACTATGTATGACTTAAGTCGTGTTTATTTAATGACCTCCCTCCCAGGTTCTTGATATGGCTCGTCTTTTCCCTCCAGAGAAGACTGTACCGGGGTATACAGCATCTAATGGTCCCTATTCTTTTCTTAAGGTACCAACAGAGTACCAGGGTGCTACCTTCACCGTTTACTTCGGCCTGAACTTGTTCGGACCTACAAGAAACCTCTATCATCAGATGCTTTTTCAAGATTTGGGAAGTCTGATGAAAATGAAGAAGCGAGCAACCAAGATATTATTGATATTTCTGATGAGCTCCACCAGACTGTATCATGGAAAAAATGTTTTCTGTCTTATTTTCACAGGTAATTCCTGATTTTGCTAAATCTCTGGATGCGGAGAATGCCTCTATAAAGCCTAGCGACCCACTGTCACTCTCATTTGTTCCAAAAATGCATGCCTCTGGTAACTATGCAAAAACTTCCCTTGGCACTTTCGCTCAATCGCTGATAGGGATTAATGCTCGGCACCTGGGAGAAGTATGGAAACTTTCTAAGCAAGAATCTGTTAAAGCGGTCCTTACCACCGAAATTGCTTCCCGTGCAATTAAGGTAAGAGTTGTTACACCTAGTAAGTCGATTAAGAAAAGTTTAGGCAAACTTGCGCAAGAAATTAAGAGAACTGATGGCAGAAGAGCGAAAGTTGTCCCAGACTCCGTTTTGTAGACTTATTGTTGATTACCTCAACACCATTTTTAACAGAATTGCATTTAGTCGGTTTGCCTTCATTTTACCTATCAGATCCAACGAATCTTAACATCCTCTAGCGATGCAGTGCGGGGCCCCGATGCGCAAAAGCAGCAAAGAGCAATGCTCGATGCCTGGCAGAATGAAATTCACCCTAGGATGGTCTCACAATACTCTGGATACGATGCCTCCTGGATGAAAAGCATGGAAATAGTTGACCAAATGGTATGGTATCACATTTGTGCTGCGTTAATTTGCTTAGGGGGTATACCTTAGACTGAAAGAGATGATGGGTCTGGAATTCAGTCCTGTAGCAGTGACAAAATTTTTTGAAAAGAAGGAACAAGGATTCTCACTTTATGAGCATGACTTATTATCCATCCCTCTTAAAGTAACTCTCCTTTTATCACACAAATTTACTGATTTCCTCTCCCAAAGATTACCCACATGGATCTTTTCTCAAGTTGTTCCCAATTTCATCACTCAAACACTGACTGAATGCAATAGTTGCCGAGGGTCACCTCCTAGCCTTAAATGCCTCGAAGCAAACATCATCAGTAGCTTCTCAATTCCTGGAGTGGAGTATTGATAGGTTCTACCACGTTATTGCTGCCAATCCAACCTCTCGTGTGTAGTAAATACTATTATGTCGACTTACTCTTCCAGATAATCACTTCTTCCAGCTGGGGATGTCTCAGCTTCAATTAGCAACACGTAAAGCCTCTCTGCCACTATTTTCTGAAGCAAGGGCAAACTTTGCCAGAGCTGAGCTATTGAATGTCTTTTCAACTCCGTAAATTCCCTTCCACCCTGATGGATTTCTCACGAATTGTTAAAAAGAAAATACACAGCAGCCCAAACTATATGCACTACCGCACAGAGTTACGTGGATTTGAAAGATAGGTGCTTTTCATATACCCCGAAGGGCATAATAACCTCAGTATATGCTGTGGATAAAGAAACCATCATTCTAGGACGTAAGGTAATGAGCATATCATCAATGACATCTGCTACCTGATAAATCATAGGACGGCAATATAGAGAAGATTAAAACCAACACTGGCCGCAAAATGGGCTCAGGTGGGCGTATTTATGAATTACACAAAGGGGCGGTAACTGGCCTTGCTCAACTTGGAAAGAATTTCGTGAGCATATGCTATGACCGTCACATCAAAGTATGAAAGACTCTTCCTACCGGTTTTTTTCTTTTTTTTCTTGCTTACTTTGTTACAGATTTGGCAAAGAAAGAAAAAAGCAGTGCTTCTGTCAGAAACTCGCATTGAATTTGTACCTCGTTGTTTACATGTTGTTGGAAATAAACTTCTCATAGGAGGAGGTGAACGGTGAGTATCGTAACCCCAAAAAACTGTTAGGCTCCAAATTAACAAATGAACTACAGTGAGACTCCAGCAGGGTCTCTGTCACTGTTCAGTATAGATTCGAGTTACAACTTTACACATCTAGATTTTAACGGTCACGTTGGCTGGTGAGTAACATGATTTTACATTGCAATACGATGTATTAACCGAAATTAGTGTGTGGTCATGCACTGCATCCACATTAAGAAATATAGTTGTTAGTGGAGGCTCAGACGGTTTGAGACTGTGGGACTTGAGCGGAACTATGCTGGCTCATTCCTCAGTCTACCCCCTGGAATCAATACAAGAAGCCGCCCGCGCAAGAGTGATGAAAATAAGTACCCTAGAGGGCACAGATCCAATACCGGCCTCTGGAATCATGGATGTAATCAAAGTGAACTGTGTAGCCCTGAGAAACTCCATTGGTGAAATAGTAGCCGGCTACGAAGACGGTTCCATCAGGTAACACTGACACAAACAATAAATACTCAATACAATTCCGCATCACTAGTATTACAACCCAACAAACAAAACAAACAAACGAACAAACAAACCGCCAACCCAATTCCCCACTAATTCCGTTCCGCATTCAAAAAACAAAAAACAAAAAAACAAATTCCCCACCAATTCCTCGCCACTAATTCACGGAACACACACCACAGGCTATTCCGAATCAACATCCACAAGACGCCAACGTCCAAGTCCAAGCTCCCGCCCGACTCGATCAAGCCCGACAAGTCCAGCAACATGAGCGTCATCCTGCAGACCAACTACGAGCTCGAGCTCATCGCGCTGCTGGTGGGCCACGCCTCCGCCGTCACCTGCATGCAGCTCATCGGCAGCGACTCGGCCCCGTCCTCGTCGTCGTCGCAGGGCGACGGGCTGCTGGTGACCGGCAGCACCGACGGGACCCTGCGCGTGTGGGACCTCACGCAGACGCAGCTCCGGCTGTGCGTGCGCGTGGTCGAGGACGGCGCGGTGTGGGCCCTGAGCTCGGTCATCCTGGCGGCCCCGCCCCACCCGCACCCGCAGCACCAGCACCCGCACCTCCGCGCCGTCTCCAAGCTCGTCTCCAGCACCGCCACGACGGCCCTGGACTCGGCCTCGTCCATCGGCGCCCTGCCCACCCCCGTCGGCGGCTCCGGCTCCGGCTCCGGCTCATCGTCGTCCTCCTCCCTGTCGCCGTTCTCGATCGGCTCCTCTGGATCATCGTCTTCCTCTTCGTCCTCTTCGTCTGGGTCATCGTTGATCCCGGCGTCCGGGGATGAGTTGGCTGTGGTCACGTGCAGTGACAGGGAGCTCAGGGTGTATTGCTGCCATGGGATTGTGATGTCTGCCCCGGCTTATTCGTCGGCCACTACGTTGTTGTCTACTGGGTCGGCTCTGGCTAGCATGTCTGGTGTGTTCTAGCCGGGCCCATGGCACTTATGAGAGCTTTGGTTGTTGGTTTTTGTTCAACCCAAAAGCAAATAAATCACTGTTTTTTTTATAGTCTGCATAGTGAGGCGTGTTTGTTTTGTGGTGTGTGTTTATTAGTAGCCGGAACCGCCATTGATTGAGGAGGTACTGGTGCTGGTCAAATCAGTTACATCCATGTCCATGGAGGAAGATTGTGGGGGTGCAGCAGCGCGGGAAGACTGCAGGGGGTCTACCGCTGCGTCCTGGGCACCACTGGTCGTGATGGAGGAGTCTGCTTCGTCTACTGGAGGTGTTGCCGGCCTTTCTTCGTCGAGCGGACCAAGGAAATCCTCATTAATTGAGCCAACGCAGGACTAGAGGTTTACAGTAAATACAAAACGCGGTGAAAGGGAAGGACATACTATATCTGATGCTCGCATATTGGAACCGGTTATTTTTACTCTCATCTCGGAATTATCACATAATTTGATGGGCATTTCATCTGCAACCCATGCAGGAGGGCTACAATTTTTGTCATACCGAAGATCCGTGGGCATTTGCTGTGTAAGTAAGTAGTGGAATTTTGAAAAGTATTGCACCATTCTGGAAACAAAAAGTTGTAATGGTCCAGCATCAGCCCAGACACCATGCTATTTGCTTTTTTTTTAAAAAAAGGCATAATATTATGTATGCCGCATACGTCAGCCACTTGAGAAACGACTGATAGCATAATCTCATTGTGGATAGGTCTAAACACAATTGCTTTGTATTCTACGGGGAACACACAGCATCCCGATCCATCCTGAATCTAGAACCCCAGCCCCGTAACGTTATTTTACAATCCCGAATCACTCTAGAAAGCAGGGGGGAAAAAAAAAAAGGCTTACCTTGCCCAGACCAATCTTTTCAATGGAGGTTACAGCCACAATGTACCCATACCTGCCCACACACTTGCCCTCCACCTCCTGGTACAGTCTTTGTGTAATACGCGCCTGCATGTCCCGTCCAAAGTGCCTCGGCTCAAGCCGCAACAACAACCTCAACTTCATCTGTGTAACAAAAACGAGGAGAGAGAAAAGAAACAAGAGGGGAAATGCACACAACATGTCGAACAAAAAAAAAAAAACCACGCCGTTGGTTGACAAACACGATAAGAAAGGTTAGTTGTCGTCTCGGTTTTTTTGTTTTTTGTAAATGGCGGTGTCGCCGGTGGCGTGTTGTCGCTCACGTGGAAGAACATTTTCGAAAGAAAAATGATTCACGGCGACTTGACACCATCTGGAAACTATTTGAAGCCACTTTTTCATCAGGAGTAACAAAGGAAGGTGTTGAGGCTGTGTGTTTGTAAAGAAAGCTTGTTTGTTTTTTTTTTACTTTCTACAGCTGAGATTGTGGATTCATTTAGTTGACAGTTGGGTGTGGAGTTATAAATCCTCGTCCTCACCAGGGTCAGGAAGGGGTATGACGTTGATCTGTTGGAGTTGCCTCTTGTATTCCCTTATTGTCTCTATATCCAATTGAACCTCTACTGGTTTCAGTGCCGTCTCCTCAACAAACTGCAGGTTTGGATTCCTGTTTGTATTTGGTAAGCGGGTCAGAATAATATTTACTTAATATATTAAAAAGGGATTGTACAAACCCAGTGAGTCTGCGGGCCAGCCATAAGAAAGGCTTCTCAAAGTGGTAGTTGGATTTGGCACTGACATCGTAGTATTGCAGGTTCTTCTTTCGATGGAAGTTGATTTGCTTGGGTCTTACTTTCCTATCTTTCACGTCCACTTTATTTCCACAGAGGACCATAGGGATGTTTTCACCTACAATAGTTGAGTGATGTGTAATATTAGTTAGCGAGGCCGTACAAACTCGGACCAAGTCTTTGTGCCAGTTGGGTACATTTTTGTAGGTGTTCCTATTGGTAACATCGAACATCACAATGGCGCAGTTGCCCTGAATGTAGTATCCATCACGAAGTCCACCAAACTGTAACAGAATAGAAGAAATGATTAGTTTTGATATAGAAGAAGCCAATTAATACCTTTTCCTGGCCCGCTGTGTCCCAAACATTGAAGCGAATAGGTCCGCAGTTTGTTGCAAAAACCAATGGGTGAACCTCAACCCCCAGAGTGGCTAGAAATAGAAATTAGTTTAACAAACGAAACTAACTAGACAAAAGGTGGAAACTCACGAATATATTTCTTCTCAAACTCTCCACTCAGGTGCCTCTTAACGAATGCTGCACAATTGCGTTAAATTAACTAGTACAACAAATTATAACAATTAACAATATACAACATCAATCAGAGGTACTTGTTTTGCCGGTTCCGCCGTCGCCAACTACCAAGCACTTGAACGTGGGCATCGGGGTACTAGACGTTGTTGAGGGTGCCGATGCCGTTGCACTAGCCGTCACTGTAGCTGTGGTCATTTGTGTGTTGGTTTGGTTTGTTTGTGTTTACTTATGGGTTGTTGCGTAGAGTGCCATTAAAAAGGGTAGCCGTGCAGGAACTTCCATTGCAATTTTTTTTTTTTTTCGTTTGTGCCGTTTCTTCCTGGGAACTTCACACTTCACTTCGGTTTTTTTTTTCCTGTCTCAACTACTATTCATCCACGAGTAGGCACAAGAATGAGAGAGAGCAATTGTGTTCATCACCCAACCGTGTGCCACGCACTCACCTCCCACCATGTTGCCGGCCGCGGTTTGTTGATTGATTGACTGTTGTTGTTGTCAACATCAATCACATCATCTTCTCTCAATATTTCTTCGTGGATGACAGAGACATATCTCGTTTTTGTCTCAGAGA
>JAHLWZ010001000.1:0-17709 GCA_020536535.1 Pelomyxa schiedti | reverse complement strand
AAATCGGGGTGCAAAGTGGGTGGGCTTCGAAAAAAAACCTCGCACCACACTACCCAATCCCTCCCAAGAAGAACTCCTCGCTGGCAATGCAATTGCTTTGCCCCAATTTGCGTTGTTGTTGTTGCCACCACACTCTGAGGGAAGTTAGATTGGAGTGGAATTTTCGAAAACTGAACCAACCTCTTTGATGTCATCATACACGAGAGTGAAGTGAACACTTGATGGCACTGTCATGATGGTCACATCAGGATGATGAATTCTTTCATGTTGCCGGCCGCGGTTTGTTGATTGATTGACTGTTGTTGTTGTCAACATCAATCACATCATCTTCTCTCAATATTTCTTCGTGGATGACAGAGACATATCTCGTTTTTGTCTCAGAGAGTGCAACTCTTTTTTAATATGTTAGTGGTCATAATAACGAAAAGGAATAAATACCTTGATGTAGTGGTGATTCGGCTTGAGAGTGGTGCAGAAGAGCCCCATGGCCGAAATCGGGGTGCAAAGTGGGTGGGCTTCGAAAAAAAACCTCGCACCACACTACCCAATCCCTCCCAAGAAGAACTCCTCGCTGGCAATGCAATTGCTTTGCCCCAATTTGCGTTGTTGTTGGTCTTGTTTGTAATTAGAGTTGACAACCAGCACCAACGTGCATGGTATACGTTGTTTGCGCTGTTTTTTTATAAGTTGTGGAGTATAGCACGCTACACAGGGAAAATCAAACAACAGAGAAGACTAATTACCTTGCAGTGTGTCGTTCATAGTGCGTGCGGTGTTAATTTTTGGTCGTAAATCCGGCACGGCACGGCACCTACGTGCTACTTTTTATTATAAAATGGGAAAAACAAAGAGGAAATTAAAAGAAAGGAAATTAAAAAACCAGAAAATGATTCAGATTTGCAATTGACAGAATCATAGATAACACATTGGTAAAGCCTGCACTGCACACTATCACCAAAAATGGCCGTGTGGTTGGTATTAAGGGGATCTTTGAGTCTATTTCCTCGGTCTCTCGGCTCTCACCAACCATCTAATCTGATCTAGAAAGAAGCAGGGGGCCAATTTAGAACCCGTGCCGTCGTCCCCCACCACAACAACCCAACGTTCTACAACTCAATCCCACAATGCAACCAACCAGCAGGGATCATCCCGGTGCGCCGCCTGCTGTCCCCCCAGCCCGGGCCCCCGACCCCCGCCCTGGCCGTGCCGCCTGTGCCGCAGGGTGGCCCGACGACGGGCCCCACCGCGTGCCCCTGCCACCCCTTACCCTCTGTGGGTTCGGGCTGCCCCCCGACGCCGTGCCTGCCGTCGTGTGGGCGAGGATGCAACCCCCCGTCGTGTGCGTGGCCCCCCTTGCTGCACTCAACCCATCGTGCTCTTGTGCTCTTGTGTGGCGGTTGTGCTTGGCTGCCGTTGTAGGCGTGTGTGATTGGCTGATGTTTTTTTCGGTGCAGATCTAATGTGACTCTGGTTCGGGGGTACTTCTACTTCACCTTCCACGCCGAAGCCGACGCCCACGCTGCGCTGGAGAACGGCCTTGAATTTGAGGGACTCTGGATCCACTTCGTTCCCTTTGCACCTCTGTTTCTGAGAAACCGAGGTGACGGTTCGACTGCGTGTGATTTCCCACTCGAGCCCAACACCAGGCCCGTTTTCAAGGTACCTCATAGTGCCACTGTTTCAGATGTCAAGGCCCACTTTGCCGGCACTGGTTTTATGTATGTGTTGCTTTTTTTTTATTATTATTATTATGCCAATAATACATATAGGGTTAGGGCTAAAAAATATAGTGGGCACTGGTTTGTGCGACATCAGCCAGGGCTGGTACCTCCCCGTTTGTCGTGGTGGGGTAGAGCGGGTGTTAAGAAGATATTCTGTTTGGAACCTGGGCTTTACACCCACAGCCTGGATACCGTGGTAACATACCCTCCATTCGCACCGCCGCCGCCGCCACCACCTACACCCACACTGCTTGTTGCGGAACCTCCTCTACGAGTTTCTGATGTACATATTGAAGAAGCACAGGTAGGGCCTCTAGTCTCCACTCCGTCTTCTATTGTATTCTAATTATTGAAAGATTCACGTGACTGGTTTAAGTGCACCCAAACTGGTTGTAGCAACTGACAAAATGAGTGATGCACCAGTAAAAATACTTTAACTTTACTCAGTACTCTAATTTACATTACCGCATAGAGCCCTCAACAAATTACCCATCAAGAGCCGGTTAGAGACCTTGTGTGTGCACTTTCAACTGCCGGTAGTACAAGTTCTCATTAAGTTCCTTTGCCGCGTTAATATTAACACAGATAACCAACCTTCAGAATCACTTTCAATTTCTGGTGAAGATTCAACCTTTGTTTATCATACCTAACAACAGTTCCCAGTTGCCCAACTGTCACTGGCAGAGTCCCAAAAAGTGAGTGCTTCAGCTCAACTCATATGCCCACCTTTGATGGATGGATCATCTGAGCCACAAACTCGTGCTTGTCCAACAGAAGAAAAAAGTGTGATCGTTTGTATCGTTATTTAGTATAACACTTTATTTATAGGGCAAGGAGATGCCGCACTACAGATGGAAGTCACACCTTCTATCGAAGTACCCACAACGAGTTGTGAACAAAGACAAGCACAAGTTTTTGCCAGTGTACCAGACCCTCCCCAACGACGAGAACTACTTGCTGCATGTGAAGATACGGAGGGCAAAGGTGCACCCCTGTGGTTAATCTTCGTTTCTTATGTTTCTCCTTTAGTTGCTGGAAAAAAGCGGTCAAGGGAAGAAGCTTCAAAAAATTTACAAGAGCTCACACAAGGTTTGTTTGCCCACTTCTTTATGGTTTTAACGTAATTGACATAAATAGCTCCTTTTCGCGGACCTGATCAATATGGGTCACCTGCGACTTGTACCGCACAACAAGGTGCAACAGATTCTTTTCTTTCTCTGGTGTAACATTTCTCTTTAAGTTCCACAAACCGCGAGACCTGCGCGAGTTTCTGCCAGCGTACCAGATACCCCGCACTCCTCAAGTAAGCCCACTTCTCAATGATGATTTCCTAACCAGTTTGTGATAAGTTGCTCCCGAAAGGTTCTACCCTCCACCCAACCCGATTTACTTCCCATGTGTGACAACCTCCCACATTTTCCTCCTTTAAACTTTTCTTCTGACACAAATCACTGACAGTTCAAAGTGACCTCATGGGAAGCTGGGAGCTCTTGTTTTCTACCACCCGCGATAGCACTCTCATCGCTTATCTCTACACCAGCCACAAGAAATTTATCACAGAGGCCACCGATGTCCTCAAGAATAGATCCTTGCTGAACGAAGTTGTGGTCACAAAGAATGTTTCATCGATAAACATTGTTGGGGATTTGCGTGGAAACTGGGACTGCCTGAAACGGTATGTTCCCTCTAGTTGCCCCTCTGGCCTTTTTTCCCATTTCTTTTTTTTTTTCAGAGCCATTGCTATTGGAGGAGAACCATCTGATTCCAATTTATGGATTTTCAATGGTACTGTTACAATTCTTACTATTTTTCTTACACCTGTGACAGGTGACTATATTGACAGGGGTGCCTTTGGTCTTGATGTCTTGGCTGCCTTGTGCCTGCTCGTTACGAGATATCCACAAAGTGTTTACCTCAACCGTGGCAATCATGAATGTCCCAAGATCAGTTCTTATGGCCAAAACAATCATTATCAGTGTTTGAAGGAGGTGTATGGCAGTAATGGCATGAGGTTATGGCAAGAATGTGTTGAACTCTTCAAGAACCTTCCCTTGGCCACTTTGATTACTTTCCATGACCCAGAGATGAAAGGCTGGTTTGTGAGCCATGGTGGCATTGGGGCTAATGTGACACTGGAGGCCATACGGCAGTCAGAGCGGCACCATGAAACTAGTGAGTTGTTCTCATCCTTTCCTTTCGCTTGCAACTCACAAGTATCCAGCCGCAACCCCGCTGTTGAAGGACTTGCTCTGGGCCGACCCTTCTGAAGAGAATGGGATGCTCCACATCAGCCCTCAGGTGTTCTTCCGAATGGAAGTCCCGGCGAAGAAGTATGGGCCAGTGCCTCTGGAAGGAGTTCAAGCAACATTTGGCAATCTTAAGAGGTTCTACGAGTCAAAAAAAAGCACTGCAGCACCACCACAATCCTGAGCGGTTCACAAAGAAAACCAAGCCAGTCACAAATAAAACAGAAACAATAACCCAATGCTCATCACCTACACCTGGCGTTCTGCTAATTCGACCTTTTTTTTGTTTCTTAATGTAGCAAGTGACTTTAGGTGCTTTTTTTCGGCTTACGTTGCAGTTGTGATTAGAAGAACTTAAAGTCTTGCTTGGTTCCCAGAAGTGAAGCCAGGTGCTTCTGGTCACAGAACATAATGCCCTCCCAGACACCACCAAGTTGCTTAGCACCAGCCCCACGTAGTAGCTCACAGAGGGCCCTGTTGCTCTCTGTGAATGTGAGTGGTGTTACGGTTACCTTTGTGGACTTGTTGTGCCACGTGCTTTCAGATTCCTTGTAATAGCACTTCACAGTGAAGGGGTTGTTGTGGTCAGTGAGTGAGAACTTGCAGTTGGTGAGCAACTCAGCCAGCCGCTTTGGCCTCAGCTTGACAAACTCCAGAGCACTTACTTTTGTAGCAGGCTGAAGAACAGCAGAACATATTTCAGGGAAGTTTGGGTCCCCATCATTGACCCACAGGAGTATATCCCTGAGTGTGTTGGCGGCCATAGTAGCTCTCCAGGTGGGAATGACTTGGAGTAGAAGCAGTACTACTTTGCCGTTCAACATTCCACTCCTTCTTGTGGAGAATATCTGGTCAATAGTGCCAGGGGCTTCACCTATCCAATCAGATATGGACTGGGCATCTGATCTAATAATGGTTTCCATCCCAACCATCCAGCCGGTCTCTGTATCCTTTAGAGCACATAGTGCACATGCAACTATTTCATTGATGTCTTCAGCAACCAACTCGTTGATGTGAGATGGTGTAAGTAAATCGGCGAGAATAAGTTCCTTTGGAGTTGGTGGGCTTGGTATCCTATCCAAAATACGGAGTATCCAAGGAATACTATATGTTGCAGCACATGATGCACAGCTCTGATAAAACTCACGGGAAGAGCAGGTTTCCATCATTTTGCCTATGATGGATGTTATGTCACACTTGGGAAATTTGGCCCCAGAGCAGAAGCCAGCAATGGCCACGTCGTCCAGTGAGTTGTCAAAATCCACCCTCCACTTGATAAAGTCCACAAAGTTCTTCCCGAGTGATGGAGTGTGATCCAATACCTTCCTAACAAAACCGGGCAAGTGCAAAGCCACAGCGGCCTCCAGTGAATTCTTTGACACCACGCTATCAGGGAACACAGCAGTCACATGAGGCTCAATCACAGAAAGGCCAGAAGGGTACACCCGCGAATTCCCGCTCTTGGGAGAACACATCACACGCCACAGTTCCACAGGGTCCCAATTGCAAGCGTGAGCCTTCCCGGCATTCCACAGCATTCTGGTGCATTCCTTGTTCCCCTCTACAAACGAACTAAGAGGCAGGCCATGAACAACCTCGTACGCGTTGCTCATAGACAGTATGCACCCCAGAACCTCCACGTTGGAGTACTTCACAGCGGCCTTCACAGAAGCCCTCAGAACACCCACAGGAGGCTCCCCGCGCTGCAGAATCCTCACAACAATATCAGTACAGCCCGCCTTGAGCTGGCCAGCCACGCACTCAGAGTTCGAGCCGACGGTCTTGAGATACTGAGGCTTGTTCACGATAAGCCGCTTGATCCCGGCCAAATTCTTGGTCTTGTCGGCGATCGCGATCGCCTCGGCGAGAAACGCGTCGGAGAACGGGAGCCCGTTCGTCAGCGAAACGCACAGCGTCGCGACGTGCGACTTTGTCATCGCCGACTTTGCGCTCGCGCGGGAGCCGAACGCGAGGCCGACGCCGCGAGATCGCGCGAACGTGCGGCAGCAAAGCCGAAGCGCGCACAGTGATTTCGAAGGAAGAAACGACGCGATAACTTCGAGCGCGACATCGGGGAGCACCGCTAGCATGTTTTTTTTTTTTCGGTTTTTGATGACGCGCCGAAATGGTTTGCCAAACTTGGTTCGGTTCTTTGAAGGTGATTGGGGGTGTGATTCAGATCCCACAATGGGCTTTCGGCTGCCCCCGGGTTGGAAGCAGGGCGGATGGGACGAGATCGAACGTGGAGCTAGTTTTAATCACCGAAGGAGTGAGGGTACATCCTGAGGATTCATGACTAGCCTAGATACTGGAATCCGCCATAGTACCCACTGTATGGGTTGTTGTCATTGGGCCTCCGCCGTGAATAACATTTTTTGTTCATTTTTTTCTCCAAGCTAGTCACAGACTCAACTCATTCGGTTAATGTGTTCAGTGATTGTAATGGGCTCCCACAATGAATTTTTCACACAGTAGGGTTGAGATTTCATGTGGCTGGACGGGCACTGCGGTGCTAGTTAACAAAACCTAAGCAGTTCAGGTTCTGCCTTAGGGCTTGCAACTAGCAGAGTTGGAACCGCCTATCTTCCCAGTGTATTGTTTGTTGTCATTGGGCATAAGTCTGTGAACAACATTTTTGTCAATTCTGCTCTCTCACAAAAAACAAGTAGGGCAGTAAGGACCGCTGTCTCCTTCCTTGCCCAGAGGTACCATTTTCTTCATCTTGATGTTGTGATTCCACAAATTGAAATTTACAAAAAAAAAAAAAAATCAATCGAGATGGGCAAGGACGGTGCGTAACACCCCACCTCCCATTCCCACAACGATAAAATACTGTTTTTTGTTTTTTGTTTGTTGGTCGCTATGCTTTGCAACTTAACGTACCGGTTGGTCTCGTAGGAGGGAAGAAGAAACCACTCAAAGCACCAAAGAAAGACAAAGGCGATGTTGACGAGACTGACCAGGCCCTCCGCGACCGTCAGCGGTGCGTTTCCCATCTCTTTTTCTATTGTATTGATAAGTAGCTAATTTGGTTATAGTGCCGAGGCTGCCGAACTGAAAAAAATGTTTGCTTCCCTGTTCCAATCCGTTTATTATAAACTGACAACAACAAAGGCAAGCTGCAGCCAAACAACGAGGACCCCTTGGTAAGCAAGGCGGTATCTCAAAGAGCGGAAAGAAGTCGTAATATATGCTGCGTTCTCTGCGTCCAAATTCAGTTCCTGTTTCCGAGACCCTATTTGGCGAATCACTGTTGTCAAACAAAATAAGACTGTCTTGTACAAGACCGCAAAAACACAGTTATTTTTTTTTCCTATTTGTTTGGTTACAGAAGTGTGCACCCATGCTTCTTTGGATCTTTAGGTTTTTTTGGTTTTTTGCCGCCGGAGGGGCTGTCATCGGCCTTTACAATTTTTGGTCCGGCATCAACTTTGGGTTTGGCGGTCATCCTTGTTGTATTTGTTACTGAAAGGAAGTGTTGAAGATTTTCTTACTGGTCATGTGTTTCCTTGACGATAAAATCAAAGATTTCCTTTACACCTTCACCCTTTCTGCAGCTACAAAACCTACAATCAATTAAAGCCTGAAGTGGAGTGTGTTGTGGAGCTGAACAACATACATGTGTTTGAGAGAGTATTTGGCTTCATAGTCCTATGTGAAGTTAGTGATAAAACTACGGGCGTGGGAAGACAACGGTGACTTTGGTGGCGTCACAATCATTTTCCAAGTCGGATTTGTTCCCAACCAACACCATGGGTATTCCTTGTCGAAAACTTTCCAAGTTAGATCCTGAAAAGAAAAATGTGAAGTTTACCATTCCAGCTCCCTAATAATTGCAGGAATTGCTTCTAATGTGTCAGGATTGTTTACGTCATAAACAATGATTGCTGAATGTGCATCCTTATAGTATGTGCCTACGGTTTTCATTTTCGTTATTCAACGTATGTGTGTTAATACGGGAGAGGGGGTAAATACTTGTAATAGTGTGGAATCGCTCTTGGCCGGCAGTATCGAGCTGCAAAGGAAAGAAGATGTAAGAAGAGGCGGGAAAAAAATACAAAGTATACCAACGCCACAGAGGCATTGTATTCAGGGTAGTCTTTGATAAACTGAAAAAGAAATAAGCACAACTAACGGCCCACAAGAAAACGCACCTGCTGTTCCGCAATTTGGTGAACCGCATTGTATTGGTCCAACTAATATTGTTTACATTAAGTACCGAGAAAGGAAAAGGAAAATCATACAGCAAAACGTTCCAAAATGGAGGTTTTTCCCACGTTGACCTCTTTTTAATGCAATTAGGAAAAGACGTCGCAGAAAAAAAAAAAAAAAACTACCTCCCAACAAGATGATGTTGAATTTATCAGGTTCCGCCATTCCAACTACTACACAACTACCGTAAAAATACGCCGCAAAACGGTGCTGCTGCTTGCGTGTGCGTACCGCCGCAAAAACGTTTGTTTGTTTTTTTTTACTTCGCAAATGTTCGTTTCCATTTTAATTTCGGAGTTACCTTTCAAAGAAAGATAGATCACCCCTCTGGGTTCCATCTCGGGAACTACCAACTTTGGTGATCACTACTCTGTCCTGAGGCAATTCCTCTACCTGCCTCCGATGGTGGTGTGTGCCTATCTTTGAGCCAAGATTTGATTAGGTAATCATCACCAATACCCATCAAAAGAACAAAAGCGAACAAAGATAATTAAAAATTTCAGTGATGGGTAGCGCGTTTGGACCATCCAATAGAACGGCAAATAAAAAAAACAACAAACAACGACACCGTAAACCAACAGTCACATCGCTTGCCAAAAAAAAAAAAAAACCAACTCCAACTTCGACGAACGAACCACGCGCACAACCGGGGAGTGGTGTCACGAATGCCGCACAACGAGTTAAAGAGGGAAGAATTGTCACAGTACGTTTTCAAAATATTTAAATATAGCTTTCTGTCGCTATGCTATAGCATTTAATATACTAGTATGCGTTTGTCCGACACTTTGACTGTTAGGTATTTTCATTTGCCAATTCAAACGGTAGCAAACGAGCTTGGAATATGTGCTACTATGCTCAAAAAGTTCTGCCGCAAGCATGGAATCAAGAGGTGGCCTCACAGGAAGGCATGTTAACATCACATCAGAGAACGAAAGTTAGTAATTCCGAGCAAAGATACAAAGCCTAAACAATGCAATACACGAGCTTGAAAGTGCACTGAGCAAACCCGATATTTCTGACGAAATGAGGCAAATAAGGTCAGAAGAGCTTGCTGTAGTGCTTGCAAAGAAGAGAATGATAATGGAGGTGTGTCATTTGAACTTTGCATTGCTTCTCAACCTCAGAAGGATCCAAATGCAGAAGTTACTATAGGACATAGGGGAGTGTTTCTCAGTCAAGTACCGTTAACACCGGAGTCCCCACAGTCTTGCACTCAACCTTCTAGTGGCATACAAAAACAAATAAAGCATTCAAAAGCCAATTCTCCCTCCCAGAGTTCCACCCCATGCAGCAGTCCAGATAACTGCCCCGAGTGCAACTTGTCCTTGCCAGTAAAGAAGAAGCACCGAAATAAGCATAATGCGGCGTGCTCAATTCCAGTGGCTTCACACCTCGATTTCAACTGCTATGCCGCAGCATTAGATTTGAAGGAGGCAACCCCATTAGTTGAGTACTTGCACGACTCCAAGGTACCTAACCCAGCCTCAAACTCCTTTTAATCCTTTTCTAGCTAGGTGAGTTCAAGCAGCGAGGTGGCATTGGTGTCACTCTGTTTTTCCCAGGACTGCCTAATTTTGATGCGGCACTCTGTGAACAACAACAGCCACCACCACCAAGCCAACAGCAACCCGCAAACCCGACTCCCGGCATCTCCAATCCTCTGGAAGCTCTGGGCCCACAGCCGGTAATTGAAATCCCTCAATCGGGATTTCTATCCAGGTGCCCTTCGATAGACCCCATTCCCCTCACAGCCTCACCAGCCCTTGGGGAAATGGATTCCCTTGACCTAATCACAACCTCCACACAGCCCCAGCCGCAACAGTCACAGTTGGAACTGTCCCCCTCGTTTCCTCCTTACTTCCCATATCAACACCCATCAGTACAACCGAATCTCGACATATTCCTAGCACCATCATCTCAGTTGACTATCACGTAATCGTCTTCATTCTCCATTTGAATTCCACCATGTCATACTGTCTGCCTCCTTATACCCAACCCAACTAACTAACTAAAAAATATGTTTATTGTTCAAAAGTCTGATTGTTCCTCTAAAAACCCCAATGAATTTTATTTTTTCCCCCCAGTGAGTCGCTAGTTTCTTCAGGTGTTGTTGTTGTTTAGCCTCCTAAGTTGGTCCATTGCATCCAGGTTACCAAGGTCAGCAGCAGCCAGCCACAGTCTCATTGCCTCACGTATGTCCTTGGCTGAACCACCAATGCCTCGTTGGTGACACTGCGCGAGGGCGTACATTGCCTGGTCACTGCCGGCATCAGCGGCCCTCTGCCACAGTGTCGCCGCCTTGTGAGTGTCCTTTTCAACACCATCGCCATGCTGATAGCACACACCAAGGTTGAAAATTGCGGAGGCATCGCCGGCATCAGCAGCCCTCTGCCACAGTGTCACCGCCTTGTGAATGTCCTTCTCAACACCATCACCATTGTCATAGCACTCAGCAAGGTAGCACATTGCGGTGGCATGACCAGCATCAGCAGCCCTCTGCCACAGTGTCACTGCCTTGTGAGCATCCTTGTCAACACCACTACCGTTTTTATAACACTCGCCAAGCCTGTTCACTGCCTTGGCACAACCGGCATCAGCGGCCCTCTGGTACAGTGCCACTGCCTTGTGGATGTCCTTTTCAACACCATGCCCATAGTCATAACACGAACCAAGGTTGAACATTGCCTGTGAATTTCCAGCATCAGCAGCCCTCTGGTACAGTGCCACTGCCTGGTGGATGTCCTTTTCAACACCATCACCATTGTAATAACACCAACCAAGGTTGCACTGTGCCTGGGCACTCCCGGAATCAGCAGCCCTCTGGAACAGTGTCACTGCCTTGTGGATGTCCTTCTCAATGCCAGTGCCTTTGTAATAACACAAACCAAGGGCGAACGTTCCATGGGCACTGCCAGTGTCAGCAGCCCTCTGGTACAGTGTCACTGCCTTGTGAGCATCCTTGTCAACACCATCACCGTTTTTATAACACCAACCAAGGTTGCACATTGCATCGGAATTTCCAGCATCAGCGGCCCTCTGCCACAGTGTAATGGCCCTGCTGACGTACTTGTCAATCCCATCACCACTGTAACAACACGAACCAAGGTTGAACATCGCGGTGGCATGACCAGCATCAGCAGCCCTCTGGTACAGTGCCGCTGCCTTGTGAGTGTCCTTCTCAACACCACCACTGTCATAACACCGACCAAGGTGGTACACTGCGTGGGCATCGCCAGTATCAGCAGCCCTCTGGTACAGTGTCACCGCCATGTGAATATCCTTGCGAACACCTTCGCCATGTTCATAACACCAACCAAGGTTTCCCATTGCCCGAGCACTGCCAGCATCAGCAGCCCTCTGGTACAGTGTCACTGCCTTGTGAATGTCCTTCTCAACACCACCAACACCGAAGTCATAGCAGAGGCCCAGAGATGTGACAGAGGAAACACACCAGTGAATCTGCCCCACAGAGCAAGTGATCATGGATTTGCTGCCGTGTACATCAGCACATGGTGATTCTGGTTGTGGCATCTTGTCGCTCATTTCAACAAAAATGTGTGCTGCTGAAGATGAACCTTCGCGGTTTTCTGTTGATGATGAGCAGCAATACAACCTCCACAGGGCAACAAAATACATGCACGACCACGACTGTTCCGAGTTTGTGTGTGGCGATCGTTGTTGATGATCAACATTGCCTCTCGAGGAGGCGGTCGACGCAAGGCCAGCCCATTCCGCAATTACTTCTGTTGCGCTGATGCGATTCAAGACACGCATGCAGTGTGCACTCATCACCTCCGTCGGGGAGGAGATGGCGCTGGAGAAAGCCGTAGACAGGCACGGTGGAATGTGGTGATGAAGTGACACGTGGTCATTGATGACGCAGCGGAGACAAACAAGGAACACCAGAGCAGGGAGGTATTCACACTGACCTTCATGTGATGACAGTGGCGATGATGATTCACCTTTTATTTTGTGTTGGGTTGGAAAGCAAAAGAAATGAGAAATAAAATGGTAACGAGCAGACGCACACCATGATTGAAACTGTTGATCGTGTCACTTGCAAAAAGGGAGAATGCGTTGGCAACAAGAGAAAGGGCGGAGTCGATGTTCCCCACTTGCAACTCAAAAAGTGCATCCATCATCATCTCGTTTCGTCTTGTGCAGGTCACACTTCTCAACGAAGTGGAAACTGATGTCACTGGTTGTTGAAGTTAACAAGTTGGCAACTGAAAGCGAACTTGTTTTAGTTTGTTTGTGTGTTTGATTGTTTGGGACGGCGACTACCGCACGAAGTGTTTTGCATGTCGTTCTTGATTGAGTTCAGCGAAAAAGATTATGAATAAAATAATCAACAGACCGGAACGCTCAGTCTCGCGGTCTGGTGTTTTTTTATTCAGCCACACTTAGTGTTGCTTTTTAATGACTGTTCTGCATTCTGAGCTTGGCAGTTGCATCGGTGTGGCTGAGGGCTGCACGGATGTCCTTGGAAAAGCCATCAGTTACATTCTCAACACCATCACCATTGACACAGCACGAACCAAGATCACACATTGCCAGCATTGCCTTGTCAATGGTAGTGGCAGAAATAATACGCAGGTAGGTTCGACAAACCTGTGTCTGCCTTTCTTTAAGTTCCATTTTTTGAGCCAAACTGTTTATTTGCACTGACAGTGCAAAAACTTTGGTCAACAGAAGGTGATGCCACACGTTTGAGCTAATAAACAGAAACGAGGTGTTGCTTCTTGAACACGGTCCAGTCAGGGTTGAAATCCAGAGTCAGTACAACAAAACCAGAAAGAGCATCCACCACACACATTTCCTTGTTTGTGCCCTTGTCAGTGACTCGCAACAGGAAACCACAGTCCAAACCAATTACAAACGCTGCAGTCAGCACAACCCTCAACGGTTGGTCTGTGTCATTGCAATCCCACAGGGCATACTGCATCTTATCGAATGAAATGCAGAAGAGTGAGTCACTCACACGCGACAATTCACAGCCCTTACAACCACCAAGTTGTTTCACTGTGCCACTGGGATTCATCTCCACAACAAATATTTGATTGGAGGAACCACGGGGAGACTGTATCCACACTTGAAGAACACAAAGCAGCTCCCCAGTTTTTGCATTCAAGATGAATCCCTCACGAACACGCCCTGCTGGCAAATCCCTGGCCACAGAGCACACAAGGGTGAGTATTCCACTGGTAAATGTCTGTGGCGCATCCACAACAAGGATCCTCTTTTCATGTGTCCCGTATTCTACTATCCCTGGACGAATCACCAACAACAGTTCATCCGCGTCTGACTTGCCCATCCACAAGTAATCCACGTTCTCTGGCGTCACTGTCACTCCGAATCTCACGCTCTGTGGTGCCGGTGGAGCTCCGCCTTCCCGTTTCGGAGCTTCCAGACCCACGGCGATACTCTGAAGGAACATGCAGTCTCTCTCCGAACTCAGACCGCACCACCACTTCCTGTTGCAGTAGTAAGTCCCGTACCACGACCACACAGGGTCCCTGATGTATTCCAGCCTCATCACATCCACGCAGCCCCGTGACACCACATCCCTGCGCTTCAGCACAAACCCATAATCCGCCTTGGAGCGCACATTCATCTCGGCGTAGTGGTCCGCGTCCGCCCGCCTGGCGGCGAAGTCCTCCTCGAGGGCGTGCACGACGCCGCGGGGGGTGACGCTGAGGAGCAGGGGCGACACGCCGGCGCGGTGCACGAGGTGGCGCGGGGGGTCCCGCGACGCGCCCACGGCGGCCACGAGGCGCCTCTCGGTCGCCACCACGCAGAGGTCCCACAGGAGGCGGAGCAGCGGCTGGGCGAGGGCTCGAGGGGGGCTGCGGGCGCCGCACCGCGGGTGGGTGGACGTGGCGAGGGCGAGGAACTGGTCGCGGGCACGCAGGGCCACAGTGACTTCGGGGAGTTGGTTGCCCATTCAACTGCCTGCGATCGGGGCGTGGTAGTGGGCGTCGAACAACAAACAAACTTTGGTTTGGGGGATTCCGACGCTGTGAATGGGGTCTTTGTTGTAGTTGCGGGTCTCGGTGTTGGCGGAAATCAGTAATTCTTTTTGGGGCTCTTTTTTTATTCATTACCGAGACGTGTGTCTTGCTGAAGACCATCGTATGGGTCCGTCCATGTTCATTCCAAAACAAGTGGGGGAAACTTCTTATTCGATTTGATTTTTCTGAATGAGCAAAAAGGCGAGCGGTGGTGCTGGCGTCTATTGGCTGGCGCCGCTGCGGCAACAACGGCGCGATGATGGGACGGACGACGACGCGGCGACGACGGGCACAACCAACAACAGGCCAGCGGATTGGACTACGTTGGCGGGATTGGGTAACGACGACGGGGGCGGCGGCAACGCCGGAGGCGGGGGCCAAGTTGAGTCCGTGAGGCTCAGAGTAACGCTGAGGAGGCTCAGCGGGGGGACCCAGCCTGGCACCCCGGACACGGGTGGGACACAGGCGACGTCACGAGCAACTGACCAAATCAGTGTGTCAATTTCCGGGCCCCAGGGTTTATTCCTTAAATTCCTCCATTTTATACAGCTGCCAAGACAGTGACAACAGTATTTAAGTGGCAGAAGAAAATCTTGAGCCCGTCAGAGGTGGAACGATTCCACACAATTCAGTCTGAAGCTGTGTGTATTTTGTATGTTACAAAATACAACTGTGTTAAAAAACAATAAAAGAAAAACCTTCCAATACATCAAACTAAGTTGTATTTAAGGATCTGGACAAATTCACCCCACATCAGCGTACTCAGTACGCGGAATTCCAGAAACTAGAGGCAAAACAAGCTGCTTCTGGCCGTGGAAAACTAAAAGGAAGTACTCTATTTTGCTATGTCCACAAGGACAACTTCTTTGACCTGTTACAGGTATCTTTCTTCCTGCTTTTTTCATCTAATCTTAGTTGCAAGATGTTCCCCCCTCCAACAACTTCCACATCTGCCAAATTTTCCCCGCTAGAACAAAAACTTATTCAGACCCTTGCTTCAGGATCGCATCCTCCCGAAACTCTTCCCTCCTCAAGTGAGGGCCATCCAGTTTCTCTAGTTGGCATCTTTGAAACTTACCTTTGACTTTTACCTAACTTTGCGTTTAGGGAACTGTGCAAAATGGAGTTTCTCCACTGTTAAATATTTACAAAGGTAGCATTGTAATGTATATTATGGCAGCAATCCGGAGTGGTGACCACAAAGCACCGAGCCAAACCCCACCGCAGACATGGACAGGCTCTGAGCATATATTATGTGAAGTGCGCTTTTTTCCCCAGACGGGTAGATTAGAGTTGAGACCAGATTTGAATAACACCTTGCACCCCTACTACAAGTTTACCACTGAAGATGGTCAGGTAACTTACTTTGCTCTTCCTACTTCTCTTCTGACCTTTAGCAGGAATTTGAATGGGCAATCTCCTCCCCTACTAGCAATCCAACAAAGCATGAACCCTCTAAATCCTCTGCTGCTCAAGTAGACTCTATAACTCGCCGGTCTGTACTTCAGCAAAATCGTGCCGCTTTGCAGACACAACAGACATATCAATTTCATAACTTTGTGCCGCCACCCACTGACCCAAGTCTGTTTCGGGCCTATATATTTGGTGAAGTCATGGAATCGATCAATTTCCCAGACAACAGTATCATAACCCCGACAAACTTAAATCCTTTAATCCCCAGTAGATACTTTCATAGAATTTTTCATTCACATCCCTGAGGGATGGATACCCAAACAACCTTTGTACCCAATCTTAATTCTTGGATTCTTGGAAGTATTAACGGGGGAGTAGGAAAGATCTATCATCTGTTACACACATCACCGATCCGGTATGGGGACCTCCAACCGACGGAATCTGCATTTGCTGTTCTGGTTCTGGCAGCTGTACAAATGGCTGCTCCTTTACCCCACGCTCCATTGCCCATTTTAACCACCCCTTCGAACTTGAAGCGGAATCTCCTCCATCTTTCACAACACCCTCCAACGAAAACTCATGCCCAGTCATGTATTTCAAGGTATTTTACCCATCTAACAGGCCAGAAACTAACATGCAACAAGGTTCAATCCCGGGACAGATGGAACTGCAACCGCGTATTAGGATACGGACATGCAAAACTAATTCCGGCAACTGGGTCCCACACATTACACATTCAGACATGGATGCCGGCCCCCACAGTCAGACAGCAGCTTCGAGAACACTTCATTGGGGCCTCTATAGAACTACAGGACTTAGCATATCTATCCGGAGCGGCCGATATTCCAGACTCAACAACCAATTCCACGCTCTCTAGGTACGGCTTCGAGACCACACCAACCGGCATTGTTGTGATCAGATACAACTGCATCCTACAAAGCAAAGGGACAGTAAATGACCAAGAGGAATTCTCCAGACCAACTCAGATGGAATCACAACAAGGACTCCACATAGACTCAAACAACAAGGGTACTATGAACAGCACAAAGGCTGATGTTGCTGCAGCTGTGGCAAGGGCAAAGAGGAGACTCAAAGAACTCAGAGCCCAGAGAGGTGAATAATAAACAAGAATTCCTTATTGTCACATGGGTTGAGTGACGGAGTCCGAAATGTAATAGGATTTGCTTGGACCACATTTCATTGATTGTTCACAACCCATAATGTGTGGAAGACCGAAGGGGCATAAAAAGTCGCGGACAGAAGTGAAAAGAAAGTCACCGGCGCAGGGCCAGGCGCATAACGTTTTTGTCATTCGCCTTTTACTAATGAGCAACCGTGCTCCTGGTCGTCAACTAATGCGCTTTGATCACGTATTTTTGTGATGAGAGAGGCTCGTCCTCTCTCCTTCTCTAATAATCAACTCTAACATTCACCCGAGGGAGTCCCTGTACCCGGGGGTAGTAAACTGTTTCTATGAAAAAAAAAATACCGGTCTGCCCTCAGCTTGTTTCCCGATTTTTCTTGGTAGTCGAAATCCACAACACCAGCGGGGACACAACACTGACCTATCATTAGACTTTCCCGAATTTATACAACTCGATTTTTGCCACCCACAACTTTTTCATCTGTGGCGGCTGCCAACTGGCAGAACCCGCAACAACACAGCCAACGCCCAACAAACCACAACTGGCAATAAAAAGTGGCAGCAATACAAACATGTGGATGAAAAAAAGAAATTTTTTTTTTGTGGTGTGGTTGTACGCCCACGCCCACGCCCACGCCCACGCCCACGCCCACGACCACGACCACGACCACGACCACGACCACGACCACGACCACGACCACGACCACGACCACGACCACGACCACGCCCACGCCCACGCCCACGCCCACGCCCACGCCCACGCCCACACCCAGCAATCCCATTCTCATGGTGGATCCGTTCTCTCCATCACCCACCACCTACTTCCCTGGTGAAGCAGACGCAGGTTAAAAAAAAAATGGTAGCGATACCAAACGCAACAAAACACAGAACCACAACAGCAAAAAACGAAGATGACCACAGGAATCGCTCGGAGGTGCCGCACCGCACGTCCCGTCGGACTT
>JAHLWZ010000999.1:0-31388 GCA_020536535.1 Pelomyxa schiedti | reverse complement strand
CATCGAGCCCATTGTGATTTTACCTCCACCTTCTCCACTTGGGTAGTGTTTTTTCACATTTTGAGACCACCCTTTGGGAACAGCTTGGAACCCACTCTGGGTGTGATTCGAAATCACAGTGATATGGCCTTCTCGCCGCGCCTACAACCCGCTCTCCACAATTGGCACCGGCGCCACCACCACTGGCACGTGCGCTTTGAGCGCCGTTGTTAGGGATGCGACCCCTTTCCGCCGTTGGCAGTTGTTCCACGGCCACCCTCGCGATCGCCGCGCGCTGGGCTTCCAGCCTTGCCACCACGGGCTCTGACAACCTTCAATCATTGAATCGCCTCCATCGGTTCCTCTTTGTTGTTTTCCTTTGCCCCATGAGCCACCAGCACCACCGCCTCCATAGCAATTGTGTTTATTGATGTCACGCTGCTGGAATGGTGAAAGTGTATCTGCCCGGCCTTGAGAATACTTGGCGGGGATGAGTGGTGAAAGACCTCTCAAACCACGCAGAAACATTGTGTGGCTGTTGTCTCACACGCTTTTCATTCCCATAAAGTCCTCTCACTTTCACCACATATGTGATACCTGGAGGCAAGTGTAGAACATAATATTTGTGTGGGGTGACCCAACTTTGGACAAGTACATCATTCAGCAGTAGCACCCCCTGGTAAGAATATTTTAGTCCTGGGTTGTCTAAAAGGGGCTCTCTCTCCTCCCATGTGATTGTGGTTTCCATGTCTGTAACAGTGCATTGCACATCCAACACAGGAAACTGGAAGACAGACCCGAACCGCGACATTTGTTTGGCCTATCAGAGATGCATACTGGCCCACAAAGGTCAAACTTCCCAATGCCAATGCCGTTGTAATGGATGGTGGTTGCTCTCCAAATAAGTCACTGACAAGGCCACCACTGACATTTTCCTCTTTTTTGAGCAGGGAGAGCGTCTGCAAAACTGCAAAGGTGTCATCACATTTTTGAAGATGCTCAATTGCAGCACTTATTTGCTGGTAGTAGTACATCTCAGCCACTTTTGTCTCTTATTTTGTTGTTATTTCGATTGAGTGATTTGTAAAGAAAAAGGACCTGTGGATTTGGCGAGGGCCATGGCAACGTTTCTTGTGCTTCGCCCGTTGCGAAAGGAGATGTGCCTTTTGTTGGTCCAGTGCCTGATGAAAGGTGACAAACTCGGTTTCAATGTACTCTCTCGTTCTTTTTGCGTCATCATTCAACTGGTCTTGTGCTTTTTGCTCTTCCTCAACCTTGGAGGAACCTGCTTGAACGATTGCCTTTATGTTGGAATATGATTCGAGCATTGCCTTCACCGCGGTGCTATGTGCATCATCACGGAATGAGACGTTGTGCCCTTTGTGGCTCTCTTCCTTGCAAAGAAGGCAGCAAAGTGTCTTTAAAATAATATTATTAATAATAGTGGATTTCGGAGAGAATAAGTGAAATACATACTTTGTCATCCTCACACCAAATGTCAAGGTCCTTGTTAGGGTGCACTGGGCACTTGGGTTCCGCCCAACTCCTCTTTGGCTTCATTGAAGGCCCGATCGGGACCCTCTCGTGCGTTTTGTTTATTTTCAGCTGGTGAATCACAGTGTCACACTGAGCACACAACGCAATTTCCTCCTTCTGGCACCACACAGTGGCCTCGTTGGTTGAGCACTCTGCGCACATAAGAGGGTCTTCTGAGCTGCCTGAGGAATGATCTCCCGGAACTGCACATCCCGCGTCCTCCATGGCCTGGAGCAACGAAGCAATTCGACTGTTGGGGGTGCCATGTGTCACTGAGACCCTGCAGATTGGGCACGACCGCGCGTCGTGGCTCTGTATGCCGGACCAGCAGTCGGAGCACACAGTGTGACCACATGGCGTGAGCAGAACCGGGCGGGCGGATTTTCGCTTTCGACAGTAATTTCTTGTTGCACCACTTGCAGTTGGGTGGCAGGTAGTTTGGTGGTGGTGGGGGTGGTGCGCCAGTCGATGCTTCTGGTGAATCGGCAGTCATCGTCGAATTTGCTACTGGGAGTTGTTGCTAGTGTGCTGGATTCTTGGGAGTTACCGTTGGTACTTTGTTGAGCCTCGTCACTTGTTTCAGTAGCAGTAGTTGTCGCCGTCGTTGCGGTGGAGGATTCAGTAGAAAGCAGTGTTGGTTGTTGTGGCTGCTCCGGCTCGGAAGAGGTCGTGACTTCAGTTTTGACTACAACAACGTCATAATCATGAGGATCCGCAGTTGGTAATACTGGGACGGGATCGACACGGGCAACGTCGTTGTAACGCGGGCGCTTGGCCGGTGAAGGGGTGGACAGTTAGTGATCAAGCAGATCGAAGCACACCCCCAGGAGCTGGGTCTTCCGGAGTGATACCACACCCACAAGTCGCACTACGTAGTAGAATGCCCACCTTGGCCATGGAAGAGTCTCCAGTGTCGACCTTAATCACTGGGGTTCAATAAATTAAAATCCACGAAGACCATGCCAGGCAAGGGAGGCGGCAAACCCAAGAAGCAAGGCAAGAGCCACAAGCACTCCTCCAAGGGGGGAGCCTCCAACCACAACAGCAGTCGGCGCAAGAACAACCCGGCCGGCAGCAACTCCCCGCAGCTCCGCTTCGAGGACATCGACATGTTCCCGCCCCCTACCTCCATGCGCCAGCAGCAGCCGCCGCCGCCCCAATCCGCCACCAACCTCGACCCCTCGCTCCCCACACCCACAACAACGTCGTCAACAACAGCAACAACCAGCTCCACGTCTACAACAACAACCACAACCACCACTGGCACTACGACCACGACCACATCGACCCAACAGCAGATGCCTCAAAACGGACAGCAGCAGCAGATGCCCCAGCAGCAGCAACAACAACAGCAGCAGGGCGGCGGGCGAGGCGCGTCGCCGCCGATACACAGGCGCATACTGCGGCACAAGGTGGCGCCTCGGGCTGCGTCCAAGCCGCTGGCGTGCCAGTCCGAGTGCGCGCAGCTCAGAGCCCAGATTGAGCAACTGCACCAATCCCAGTGCGTGCAACTGCACCAGCAGCACATTCAGGCCAACAACAGCAATAGCAACACCAACACCAACAACAGCAACATTCAGGCACAACCACAGCAGCAGAATCAACAGAATCAGCAACAGAATCAAACTGGGGGTGGGGAAGGAACGGAACATCAGGCGGCGAGGGATGCTGAGGCACTCGCGGCGTACACAAAGGGGAACTCGGAATTCGCAGCGCTCAACTTTCCCGCGGCTATTGCTTGGTATAGTAGGGGCTTGGAGGCAATTGTGTCACAGTCAATGGCTGACAGAATTAGACTTCCAATGCGGCTGTGCAGGGCTTCTGCATATTTGGCGACAAAGGCAAGTATTAGTTCATAGAGCACAAAAAGGATTACTTTAAAGCTCCTGGAGTTAAGGTTTTTCTTTTAATAACTTATTGATGTTAGGTTTGCGATCTAGCTATAGATGATTGTAATGATATTCTGAACTCTTTTCCGCGTCACATAAAAGCCTTGTTTTGTCGAGCTTTTTCTTATATTCACCTACAACTCTTTGCTCAAGTACTCGATGGCACATCATTAACTTATCTATAACAACTCCTTAGGCACTCAATGATTACGATACTTTACTACAAATTTTACCACAAAACACTGCTGTACACTCTCCACATGGCCGATTACTTTCTGCAAAATCAACTTTGCTCAATGATCTCAAATCGTATCTCTTACTTATCTGGTAAATCCATTAATTTACTAGTCAAAACTCTACAAAAGAGGCAAGCCACCACGCTTTCCAGACTTAGATTGGATGCACGACTTCGCACTTCTTTACACAGGTGAAGGGGAACAGGTACATTGACTTCTTCAATAGCAATTTCCCTCAAGTGTTTTTGTAGACATCTTACCAGTCAAAACGTTGCTCTCTAGTCGAGGATGTGGGTATTTTATCCCTCTAATACCAAGATGAGTGATGAATTCACTGCTGACCAGCCTTCTATTTTAGCCTGTGACGAGTGCCCTCCTTTGGTGCCAATTGGGGATAGTCTTTCAGCTGCCAAGGAAAGAATGCTAGAAGATATGAAGACTGTCCTAGAGCCAACTCCAAATACGCCTCCAGAAGAATGCATTCAACTTGCTCAGCGGGAACGTGCTCTAGTATGACTGTGTTTACCCTTTTTGGCCCGTAAGGAAACATATATGCAGGGTAACCAAGCATTCCAGAAAGGAGAATGGCAGGATGCACTAAGTCATTACTCTATGGCAATTAGCTACGACCCAGAGTACGGCTTTGCAGCAGTACACTCATGAGTTTTACCTGTGATAGGGAATATGTTTATTACACAAATCGTGCGTTAGTCTTTTTGAAACTTGGAAGATATGCCGAGGCAATAACTGATGGAACAATTTCAATAGAAAGACAGCCTTCCATTAAAGTATATCACTACCATTAATCACAATCAAATGACTGTACGTATAGGGATACAGACACCGAGCTGCAGCAAGAGCTGAATTAGGTCAGCACGTTCAGGCTGCCAACGATTACAAAAGAGCACTTCTGTTCGACGAGAAGAACAAGGAATGCCGGGATGGATTACTGCGCTCTCTTGAGTGGTTTGTTCTCCTGATCAGCTTTTTCCTCCCAATTCCTAACATCAAGTATACTAGTATTGAAGCTGAGTGCTTGAAAAAGCAAAATGCTGACCCGTCAGGCCCCGATAGCGTTAGCCTAAAGCTATTGCTACGCTCCACAACTGAAACAATCAAGTACTTTGGAGGCAAAGTGTAATTAATCTACTCACCGTATCCCCACACCCTTTTCTATTTTGTTATTTCCTGTTCAAAAAAAAAAAAACATTCTCTTCTTCTAATCAATCACGTGAGAGGCGTTAGTTGCCTGCTCTTTTTTTTATTATCATTTTATTCATGTGGGGTAGATCTAGCTGTAGATGCTGTGCCTGCGGCCGGTCTCGTGCACCACTTTGCGGAAGTAGATCGTGGTCAACTTGAGCGCCTCCAGCTTGTCGTGGGTTGTTATTCTGTGGCCACCAGTAGCAGCGCTGTAGCACCCGTATTCACGTGCATCGACGCCTTTGAGGAGTTCATCCTGTGCGTGCGTGATTAGTTCAGTTTGTGGCGCGCAATGAGATGGAGGAGCGAATTGAGTGTGGTTATTTCTGGCTTGTCAGTGAAATGGCGACGCGACGGCGAGCGAAGGGGTATGTGCCAAGGATTTTAATATATATTAAGTACTGAATTTTAGTACACAGAAGAGGGTGATTGATTTGGGTCTCTGCACACTTGAATATTTTCAACTGTTTCACCAGGAAGAAGGAGGAACTTTTCGGCTTTGTCAGCGAACACTGCTGTTATTGTCTGCTCTGGGCGGGGCTCCTCCCTGGCGCGAAATGTATCTGAATTCTCACCCTTCCTAATTGTTGTGACGATCTCACATGCCTTTTCCAGGAATCTGTTTAACACACCGCGTTATTTCTCATGTATTTGAGTCAGCTATCTTATGTACGTACCCATTGAGAAGACCCAGGGTTTTCACACTGTCACTCTCGTTTCCCCAGTAAAGAGGATTGGTTGAGACAACTTCCCACCCGTTGTTCTTTGTGGTGACTAATGTATTTTGGTCAGGCATATGAACATTTCCCTTTACTTACTTCATACCTAAGTAGAACTGCCAGAGGTCACCGGTTGTTCCAACCACATATAAGTTAGGTAGGTTGTATCCATTCCCCAAGTTCTTTGAATCCATCTCCTTTGCTAATGCAAGTAGTTGTCCAGTCATGTTGTCCAATGACGACCGCACATTGCTACAACAAATTATTTGGAGGAGCAAGTGTTATCGAAGATCAATATCAAACCACAGTATGCACAAAGGGATAATGTCTTGATCTTTGACACTGCACATGGAGAATTCCATAACTCCAAAGAAAGAATCTTTTTCTGCTGTGAATTGCCTCCTTTGCATCAAACGTAAGTGCTCCTGCTGCCAGTAAGGACTCACTTTGACTAGAACAAAAGTTTACTCACCGAGTGGTGTGGAAGCAGGTTCATTGTCAATATGACATCCACAAGCTTTTGCTTCATCAGAGGGCTGCTTGCCACTACCCTTGGCAGGTATTTTGTCATCAGACTGGTTCCCTGTTTAAGGTGTTCGAATTCATCGTCTGGGATACGCCGGGTGATATTTTCTTGTGCTTCCGCTCCCATCTCGGCTACATCCCTTATGTGCAGCATCTGCGATGTATAAATCCAAGTTAGCACTAACAACACGAGCACACGAAACAGACACCGGAAAACACTCAATAAAACACCAATAACAACCCTCGCCCACCTGCAACCCGTCATCCAGAGTTGTTGCCGGAGAGACGACCATTGTCACAATACAACTCGAGACAGGATTAAAAAAAAGATTTTTGATTTGTATTGGTCTTCAACAACTGTAAAAGCCTTGGTGACGTAAACACTTCAAAAAAAGAGCAATTTCCGATAAGGTAATATTCGCTGTGAGGCAAACTGCTCACCAAGGTTGAAGGGATCTCAAAGGGAGTGGTATCACCAACCTTTCCCCAAACCAAGTTAGAGTGTCTGGGGTTTGGTTGCAATACAGGGGCAACACTTTAAAGAGGTTGAGTTTTGTGCTCACATGTCCTTTTCAAGGTTTGTGATTCTTGTTCTCCACATCCAACACTCTGCCCTATTAATGGGTTATAATTTGGTAAAAAAAGCTGGCCAATGAACACACTTTAAGTATGAAAATAGGTCAACAAGAGAGGGTGACTCCCCCTTCCCAAAGCTGACGCATTTTGGCCAATTCAACAATCTCTGTGTTCCAGAACTGAGTGCAATTCTCATACACGCGTGTATGAGGTAGCCGCTCTCCGGCAAAAAGCGGTATACATCTAGTGGGCGTTCCTGATATTGTGCTTGTCGTGAAGCATACAGTGTGAGTCTGTCCAGGAGTACCTGGAAAGACGCATTTGTATGTATTAGCCTTTTCTTTCTGTGTGACTCGTACAAGAACATCTGCACACAAGTCATAAGAAAGGAAAAAACCGCCACCAACTTTTTCCGTGTTTAAGCCAAGTCACTCTGTGTGTGTGGCTACGAGTTAGTTGGTTGGACAGCTAACCCTGGCTGGAGAGGACAAATTCTGTGCTGTTGGTCACTGATCCACAGTACATAATTTGCCCTCTGCAACAATGAGACAACGAACAATGACCCAGTTTCTGATGGGATCCCCGGGCAGTTCATTGGTGTTTTCTCAGCGGAGAACGACCAGGCGACATCAGGAAATACTACAGGGCAAGTAACCCGATCACCCCTGGCTTGATTGAGCATCTCATTTCTTCGTGTCACATTGGCCATGATTTGTCGTGCATTGGGGGGTCTAATTCAACAGCTTCAGGTCTGTGATGGCAAGTCCTCGCACAGAACTCGCAAAAGGCTGTCAAAAACTTCCGAGGTGGCCACCACTAACGTTGTCGTTTCCGCGCTGTGTTGATTTTCAAGTGTTTTTGCGAATCCAACTGCGAATCTGCTCTTCCAAGAGACAAAAGTACAAATCGTCCAATGTCGGGAGCACCAAACAACAGCGCTGCACTGCAGCGAACGCGTGCCCTGTCCCCCTCACAATCATCGCCGTCTTTGTTATCATCGCTCGTCCCCGTCGCGGCACAGCCGGGAAGGGCGACGCCGGAGGGCCCAGGGGCCAGCCCAGGCACAGGCACGAGCACAGGGGCGGGGGCGGGGCTCAAGGCGCTGCCGCCTCCCTCCCACCCGGCGCCGCACCCCGCCGCCACGGCGGCTGCGGCCGCGGCGGCCAAGTTTCGCATAAGCAGGGGGGCGTCGCTGCAGGAGAGCGTGGTGCCTCTGGCAAAGGAGCTTGTTTTGGCCAGCCAGAGGCTGGCAAGGGCTGTGACATCTGAAGTACTTTTTATTTTTTAAAAAAATTTTTTGCAACCCATAATTGTGAAACTAGCAGCTATAAACTGGCCTGATTATTATGATTTTTTATTGTTAGAAATTGACTATAAAAGTGCATTCATATTTTTTTCCCCACCTTTAGGATAGATCCACTGATGAAACTGTAATAATTTCTTTGGCCAAGGAAGCTGCACTACAAGTTCGCTCCATTGAGGAGCTTGTCACATATTACACTAATAAACCTGGCACTTCCATGTCGCACTTAAAAGAGTTGGTCAATTCGGTATAACTACAGTACTTTCTATGGGTCTTCTGACTCGCACACAAGCTACAAGAGTCAGTTTTGGGCCTAATCTCCTCTGTCAAGGCTGCTTTCATAAATCCCTATGACATGCAGGCTTCACAAGATGTAGCAGCATCCTGCAAGAGCATTGCCCATGATGTAAAAAAGGTGCACTAGTGTTTGATAAATCTGTATTAACTTTCGTAGCTCATTACATCCATTTCTGCTTTGGAAGCAGCACCTCATCCTCAGCCAATACAAGCTTCTTTGGCTTTAGGAAAATCTATCTCACAACCAAGTTTGCTTTCAACAGTCAAAGTATGTGAATGAAGGTGACCCCCATTTTAATTCGGTATTAGCCTGCAAAAAGTGAGTGGACTATTCTCGCACAAGAAACAGCAAAGTCATTCAGTCTTGTGAAAACTGCAATATCTGTATTACCAAAAGAGCTCTTCCACATCCAAATAACACAATTTCATCCAGGAACAAAACGAACCAAATTTCATTGAAGGAGTCAAGCAAATTGTGCAAGAGTTTAATAAATATATTGCCTTCTCTCATGTACATAAATCAAATCACGAGCAAGTATGAATACTGATCTTTACCATAAGATTAACTAGAAGTTCTCAGAGACTGCGGAACAATGCAGTAATGATTGGGCAACTTGCCAAGTCAGCTTTCCGGTTTCCCAGAGATCCTGTGTACCAAAAGGAATTTTACAGTGGTGTAGAAAATTCTCTGGTCACCCTCATTGTAATTGCCACTTTTCTACTCTACTTGGCGTGGTTTCAGCACGCACTTCATAAGCGTATATATAACCTCACCGACTCAGTTTATGAAAGGATCTTATGGCATCAGCCCATGCTGCATCAAATATTGAAACAAATGAGGCAGTTGAGATATTGACGTCTACTAAACAATTATTTGCCCCTGAACCTGTTCCGGACTCCCACATTCTGCAAAGTACTTCCCATTAATCCTTACTGAGTTTCCAACTATTCCCAATTCAGAGTCTGTTTCTAGTGGATCACTTGCCCAACCAAACAAGAAGGAACCACTTCCAATTTCCAAGCAAATAATTTCCCTTTTGACCAAAACGTTTCCTGGCTTTCAGCGAGAGTGGGAGTCAACTAGTCCCTCAATATCAGAGAACGTTCTTGCCTCAATAGAGAAGCTGGTATCTGTGGAAAAACAAAATTCACAGAAGTTGCCAAAACTTACCATTTTATGTGATTTTTAATTCTTGTTAGGAAAGGCATTGGTGGAATATCTTTTTTAAAGAAGGTATGACAAATGTTCACATAAAATTCTCATTTTAGAGCAGTATTCATCAAAGAAGCAGTCCCCCACACCAGCTGTCAAACGAGGAGTAGATGAAGTTTTGCAGATGCAAAGTTTGGTTCCAGATGCTCCTATTGCCATTCCTCCAACACCAGTAAGTTGTAACTGACAGCAAGTGATTTTCATTAAGTCTCATCAGCGCGACGTGAGTTCTATCACGCAAGACTCAAGTTCTTTGGCAGATTTGACTGCCAGTTTATCTGCGTCATTAGTTTTAGTACTGAAGCACTCCAATAAAATTCTCCTTGGTCAGGTGTAACTCCTTATTTTAGCCTTTAAAACTTATCGATGTCTCTTTTTTTTCTGCACAGAATATAGAGCGCCTCGACTTCTCCAGAGCAGTCGAGGAACTCATGGAAAGAATTTCGAGTATGCTGGACTCTGTGTCACTATCTGGATGGAAGAAACTACCAACTCAAATTTCTGACAGTGGTGATAGCAGCAGTACAGTTATCCGCACTGATATGTTTCTATGTCAGCTTCTTTCCTCAGCTTTGCAGATAACAGGAAACATAAAATCAGAACCACCTCAGTCTGTCGCCTTTCCCAGTCCGGCAATATTTCTTACACCGATATAGGATAGAAGAATCTGTAATTACAGATAGTCTGGGGGCATCTCCCGGGAAAGACCTGAGGAAAGTCGAGTCTGTCCTGATGAATCAAATTTATTGCTACTCAAATTCTTTGCGGTACGTTATTTAAGTAATCAACCCAGGTAACGTTGTAACATGAATTCCAGGGTATTAACATTACAGCTACTTGGCCTTTCTCGTATGTTTATTACAGAGTCTTTGAATGGCTCCCCGATTCTTGTATCCGCAGTGGTGCACTTTGTGGCAACATGCCAATACATGATGTCTTTTTGCCACACTTTGCTAGGTCATGTAGGGACTTATAACTATATCTCCAACCGTACCGTGATTTTCGATTTTAATTGTGCATTCACAGTTTGTATAGGAGATTCTGGCACTGTTTCATCATCTGTAGCTGCAGCCCTTCAGATGGTCTCATCCGAGGTTCCTTCTGCCTTTTTTTTTCTCCGATGACATTTTCTTGCAGGTTCCAACATCAGTTTCGCCATGGCAAGAGAAAGTACTCCCTGTACCGGATTCCAATGGAACATTGAGAGCGGGAACATTGAACAACATCGTTTCTTATCTCACTTCTGATGAATTTTATAGTACTGCATCACAGACCGTCACGACTTGGATTTAGATTAACCCCCTTATAGATACAAAATTATTAAAAAGTTGCATCACCACATATCAGAGCTTCTGTACTCCATATGAACTGCTTGATAAGCTTCGACAACGGTTTTGTACTTTCCTGGGAGTGCTGGAGCACTAAAACCTTTAGATATCAAATTCCCGAAGGAGCTCTTCAGCCCGCCAAAGCAACAGCGATACAGCTCAAAGTGGGGGTAGTAATTAAGTACTGGATAGAAAACCAATTTCAAGATTTCGACAAACGCACCATATCAGTGAGATTCCAATCCCTGTTTTCTCCCAAAAGCTAAATATAGTACCAGATGTTGAATGAATTTATCGAACTTCTCAAGAGAGATGGTCACACAAGATTAGCAACCTCCCTACAATCAGAACTTGCAAAAAAAGAGGAAGAAGCCAAAGTCCAGCAGCAGTTGACAACAAAGGAGACTCCCATAGAGGTATGCATCGTGCACAGAACATTACAAAACAATAAAATCACACCAAGATTCCCTCCTATTCATTGCTGGAAATTTGGGAGTCAGCACCTGAAATCGACATTGCACAGCAACTAACTCTCATAGAATCGTCCCTTTTTCAGAGTATAAATGTAATTTTTCTACCTGTTGCAAAATATTCTCAAAAAATGCTTTCTTCAGGCCTCTGAGCTCCTTGATCAGAATTGGACAAAAAAGAAAACGAGATATAAATCTGTTAATGTTCACCGTATGATAGCAAGATCAAATCAAGTTGCATTTTGGGTATTTTTCTTGTCTTTTGCTCAAGTGCTTAAACAATGAAAAAGGTGACTTTAACTATTCTTTCTGGGACCACTGCTTCAGTTCGGGCCCGGTATTATACAAAGTTTATTATGATCGCTGAGGTCTTAAAACGTCAATTTCGCTATCTGTCTGATATAAAAACAAAGCACTTACGACGCATTGGGAATTATAGTTCTGTAATGAGCATTCTGGCAGGTCTGACAACAAGCCCAGTCTCACGTTTGACTCTCACAAAGCAAGCGGTTAATAAGTCAGCTTTGGCAGTGTGTATTTCATGCTCGCTCGTAGTTTCTCATTTTTCCAAGTTACTTGAGAAGTTGCATCAGTTAATGTCACCTACTATGTCATTTAAAACGTACCGAGAGTGTCTCCATAAGAACACTTCATTTGTAATTCCTTATCTCGGCACATACCTTTCTGACCTCACATTCATATGTACCTCGTATCCCGTTTATTTCAACACAGGCATTACTAACGAAACCACAACACAGGTGATGGCAACCCAGACTTTGTGGACAGCACCGAGGAAGTTCCGCTTATCAACATCAAGAAACGAGAGCTAGAGTACAGTGTGATTGCCGAAATGCAGCTGTTCCAAGTAACGAATTGCACATTCACCCCGCAGGAGCCTCTCTATACTCTCCTGCAGGACTTACCGTCCTGTGATGATGACCAGTTGTACACACTAAGTCTTCAACTGGAACCCCGCAAGAGTTCCAGTTGAAACGTGTTTGACTGTGTCTGTATCATCACCTCTTTGAGTGTTGTACTTTTCAGGATAATAGAAAATAGAAAACGAAAAATTTTCAAAAAACATAGAACAGCGTGTCGACTGATTTTTTTTTTCGTGAAGCATTTCCCTGCGCTGTCTTTGACCGAAAAGCCAAATCAAAAGGAAAAAAAAAACTCGTGCTGCGTCAGAGGACATGGTACGGCAACAACTCCCAAACAACGACAGATCTGCTGTGTTATGTAGTGTGCTTGTGTTTCGTATCGTATCATGTCCATTACGCGCTTGACTAACGATGTTTCACTGTCATTCAAGGCCGTTGGGAAATTGACGTGTGTTCATCCGTTTGTTGTATGAATGATGTAATTGTGTGTAGAATAGCGAGACACGTCGTGCAATCTATCGTGCTCGTGGCACTTAATTCGAGCATTTTTGGCGTACCTGTACTACCATGTAAGCTTCCTTCCACCAGATTTAACTCTCCAACGTTTCGTTTAGGGCTCATGGTCCCTATTCTCCATTGCACAAAGAGCCCATTCAGTATTGCTGTGGGGACTTTTGATGCCATTGAATATTCTTTGTCACACGCTGTTGTTCCAATCCTTTCTTTAGGGTAAGACGGCCTGTCATAAATTTTGCCATATTACCTTTTATTGACCTTTTACCTTAACACCTTGTAATAGAGTGACTTTCCTCACAGCAATTCTAGTGGGGAAATTCTTGTGTGGCTGGGCGTGTCCAATGGGTTTTGCGCAAGACCTTATTTCTTATATTCCCTATCCTCGTTCAAAGCTCTCTCCCAACACGGCTTCCTCCCTAAAGGATATTAAGTGGGGTGTCCTGGCTTTCAGTGTGCTTTGCTGTGGCTTGGCAGCATGGCGCCGATCGTCTATCCCAGACGTACCCGAAGACAACGCTGTGCAATTGGCTGCTGCCAAGGCTTATGCTGAGGCCCCTATTGGAGTACTTTCACAACAAACACCAACTTCGCCTTTACCTAATCTAGGTTTTCTCTGATGCACCTTTTGGAGTCATTTCACCATCATGCACGCTCTTCTGCTATCTTCCCAATTTCGTTGTCTGGACAGCAACAAACGTACTTGCGGTTGCAGGTTCATTTCACTTGATATCCTTACACAAGCAAACTTCACTAGGTCTTGTTGCTTGGTTGAAGATAGGAGTGTTCGTAGCATGTGTAGCATCATGCATTGTTGTTCCCCGCTTCTTCTGTCGGTTTGTCTGCCCACTGGCTGCTTTAATGGAATTTGTGATGCCTTTCAAGGTATACTCTGCAACCGGTTTTCACAAATTTTACTCACTAGTGTTAATAGGTATTATCCATTAAGTGCCAAAAGGGACACCACGATAAATTCAATGCCCTACTCTCCAACGTGTGCCCTGTTGGATGCAACCACACAGTCACTGAAGACTCGATTAACAAAGAACAGCTCTTACAGCACCCAGGCTGCATCCACTGCGGCAACTGCCTAGCTGCAGACCCAAACATCACACACTGCCTGTCATGGTAACCAAGAGAAAATTCACCCACTTGCCCCTTTTATTTCCTTCTTCTTTCTTATATTTATCCAACACTTCAGTGCTGCTGTTGCTGCAAGCACTGCACACAATGCACACAGTTGCACAACAGGCATTCGTAGCAAGTTACATTGCAGCAGTCCGGGCAGGACTCTGGAGGAGCCAGTCCCCCTTCCTCCCACGTGTTGACGGTCTTGAGGTAGTTGTGCTGGGCACTCGGCCGCCGTGATGCCTGGCCTTGCTGCAGCAGCCGGTGTTGCTTGAGAACAGCCCACTCTTGAAGGGGACATGCCCTGTGCTGCACACAGTTGGAGCACAAGTAGGGGTGGTGCAGCGGGATCATGGTGGCCATCATGCTGCTCTGCTCCACCCACTGTTGCACACGCTCGCGGCGTGTTTTGGGAGCAGGGGGCTTGAGTATTGGCAGCAGAGGCCTGCGGGGGTTTGGGTGAGGGTAAATATAGTGTGAGGTGTAGGGGGAAAAGGACATACTGCCAATGGGACTGGTCGGTGTAAAATGGGCAGCTGCGGTACATTTGTATTGCTCTTTTGATGATCATTTCGAGTTTGGGTTCTCCTGCCTCCTCTTGATTTTTTTTTTTTTTTGTTGTTGTGCTTTGTTAGGGCGTGCAGGCAATGCAAATCATACGCACCAACTTCCAAGTTTAAAATAAGGTTGGTTTCCTTGCTCAAAAAGTGGTGTATATCTTCTGTTTTGGGTCTAACCTAGAGAAATTATTGGATATGGCGGTTTGCAAACGTTACCCTTAGTAGTTTTCTTTTGACTTGAATAATAATACTCGCACAAAGGAACAAAATCATAGATGTGTCAGAGGCAAGGATTACATCATAGAATCGCGACACAATCTGCGTGGATATAAGAGTTTTATCACCGTGAGAATGTACCTACTGTTATATCATCTGACATCCGATAAAACAGAGTCAAAAACCACTCCATGAGGAAATGAGGGGGAGACTTATAATTTTTCTCCACAAATTGAGCAACTTCCAGATCCCCACATCTAAGTACATATGGCAAATACTGCATAAGTGACATTATCTCCTGTAGAGGCTCCGATAACACTCTGTAGAAATGTGAGAACCAAGCTTTTATTTGGGACGGGACTACCTTAGAATTTTTGAAAAAGCTTGCTCAAGTTGTGCATATCCTATCTGAATTCCTGATACCAGAAGAAATGTGGAAGCAACATCATGACATCCCTGTATGCACCATCAATACCCGATGAAAAATTTCATGAGTCCACCTGAAAGTATGATACATGCAAGGGGGACTCAGTCAGTGCATTGAGCATAGCTCTGAGTTCTTGAACTTTGTGATCCCTGGCGGTTTTTCTTCATTAGAAATTCCAATATCACTCTCATCCCACACTAACACCCAAAATACCGTTGATAACGTAGGTGTGGGTTGTGCAGTGCCCTACTCACATCTTTTTCAATTTCAGGATCATATGTTTCTCTCTCAAACGCTATACTTAGTAATGAGAATTAATAAGAGTAATTTATGAGTTTAGTATAGTGGCTTCTTCGTAGACAGTACTTACATTTTTGATGAGCCAATACATGATGGTTGTCAACACCAAGGAGAAGTGACCAGGCTTCTTTTCTTAATGGGCATGTTACAAATCCTCCTCTCGTGAATGCTAATTCACGTAAGCTTTCCCTCGCCTTTGTGAGATAAAAAAAAAAACCGAAGTTAACTCAATCCGAGTAATTGGGAGGTTGATACGTTCGGGAGCAAGAAATAGTTTCGACACCAATATTCGACAAGTTTGCTCTTATGTGCATGTGTGGAATCATATTTTTCTCGCATCACTGATTCCTTGGGGCAACAGCAACGACAGAATGTTTGCCCGTCAACATTTACATCTGGTGGCTTAGAAGTGATTGCAGCTGAAACCAAAGGTGAAGAAGCAGCTGCAGCGGATTCGATAATGGGTGAGGCTACAGCCACAGGACGAGTAGTGTGCGATTTACTTGACACAGTGGTGCTTTTTTTCGGTTTTACTGCTGCTTTTGAATCCGATGCAGTTGGTTTCAGTGGTGTGCTCTCAGGAATGAGTACCCAGTCCCGCCCAAGAGGTTCAGTTTGTACAATCCCAATGAGCTGTGGGTTTTTGGTTGACGGCAGTAGTCCCTCATCAGACGACCTAATATGAAGCGCAGTAACGTCAGCTTTCTGCGCAGTTGTGCAATTGCTTTGGGCAAAATCGCTCCGTGCCACAGCTTGCTGGGATCGAACTTGTTCCCGTTGTTGTTCTGGTTCCTGCACAGCCGGTTGTCTTTTGGTTGATTCCACAGAAGTCACGCATGGGCCACTCCCCGAATTCGGTCCATTTCTTATCGACGGCGAGTGTGGAGGCGAGATTCCGCCGGTATCTCCGACCTCGGTCTCCTCCTCCTCCTCCACCTCGCCCTGCAGCACCGTCGCCCCCGCCGCCGCCGTGCCCGTCGCCGCAACCGAGGCGCCGCCGCGCTCCCCGACGCCGCCGGCGCAGGAGGAGGCCGCCGCCGCCCGCTGGCTGGAACGGTCCTCCGCCGTGCCCTTGTCCTCGTACTCCTCGTCGCCGTCGGCCTTGTGCTGCTGTTGGTGCTGCTGCTCCTGCTGCTGGTGCTGCTGCTCTGGCTCTTGCTGCCGCTCCGGGCTGTGCTGCTGCCGCGGGGTCTCGCCCTCGGGCGGCGCGTGGATGTGCGGGGGCGCCCCGCCGCTTGGGTGGGCTCTCGCTGCGGATGTGGGTGGGGTGCCTAACGCGACGGCCGCGTCCATGACGACCGCCGGCTGTAGGTGCTGCTGCTGCTGCTTCTGTTGGGGTTGCTGTTGCTGTTGCTGTGGTTGTTGGTGTTGGTTTCGGTTTTGGTCGACGTAGCTTGGGGCGGCGCCGCTGGAGTCGCTGAGGACGGCAGCGCGGGGCTCGGCCTCGGGCGACGGGGTAGACGTGGGGAGGACCGAGGAGGGCGAGAGCGTAGTCGTTCTGACGGCGTCCTCTTCGCTGCTGAGAGTTGTGGTTGTTGGTGCTATTGGTGGCGATGTTATGCTGATGGGGGCTACTGACAGCATCGTGTTGATTATTGCTGGCGGCCAAATTGGATGTTTCGGTATTTCAGAGATCTTGGAAATTCGAAGAAAACTATTCGAATGCGTTTGAACGGAGGTGGTGCTGGGGTAGGCATGTCACATTTTGGCGTGCAGGGAAATTATATGTCACACTTTGACATATTGCGTTTGGCATTCCAGTGACACCTTAGTTTCTGAAATAAACACCAAACTGTGAGATGAGATCTGCCACTAGTCGTTTGCAAGAGAACTCCCTTACTCACTGTATTCAACCACCGCAATCAAAGCGACCCTGTACTCCAGGCGGACGAGGACACGCCTTACGCCCCATGATTCCGGTACCTCCTATGCGTGTCAATGCGTCTGCCTGCGTAATGACCTGTGCGCTGCCATCTCGTCTTCCACCTGTAGCGCCGCGTCCTGAGATTACCAGCAATTTGGAGCGGTTTCGCTACGATAATATCTTACTCAAGAAGACGGCGCCACAAAAACCGCTCTTTGTGCAGAATAGCAGTCCTTCTCCCTCCCCGTCTTATTTTCTGCCGATTCAAACGAGGCATAATTATCAGTTTAGTGGTGTCAAGGCTCCTGCCGCACTTCCTTTAAATATACATGATACCCTCCCCACAATACCTCAATTTACTTCTACCACCGCTACAACCCTTCCATATGCCAAAATGCCTACTTATCCACAACCATTCCTTTCTGCCACTCCGGTTTCAGTAGTCAAGCCTTCACCTATTGCGACTCCAACATTCTCCAAGCAGTCTTTTCAGTTTACAGATCGAAAGATACTCACTGTGAATGTGGAGAACATATTAGGTAGGGCGATCTTTAGTATTCCGGATTTATGTGTCGTCGAGCTATTTGGTGACTCCCCACCTTTGTGACTTCTTTTTCTCACGCGCGACAGCCTCAGTTTCGCAAGTGCGATGTAAACCAACTTCACTGTCACCAAAATGTGAGTTTTGTATACAAGATGCTTCATGCCCAGATAGCTCTTTACAGACAGAATATTGGGTGAAGTAACCACTTTCCACAAACCCTTTGCCAATACTTTCAGGAACAAGAGGAGGGTGAGTGCAATACTATTGAAGAGGGCGCTGCATTACGCCTCATTGGGAAACCCCAGACCCAAGGAGACAATGTATCATTCTTGTGCTATTGGTTCCACACAGCTGGTTTGTTATACTCCTACCCCGTCTCCTTTCTTAACTAGCAACCAGATGAGCAAGAAGCCAACTTTGTCATATGTTCCTCTGCCCTCCGCATCGAGCCGTAATGTCACTACCAATACGAGGGAACGATCTGATTTTTTGGGGAATGCCCACAGTGACGTACCGAGCAGTTAACCCCAGGCTAAAAATACCCCAGAGAAGAGAACAAAATTGAAGAACAAAAATCAGAAATCGCAAACAACACTAAACAGATTAAAAAAAAAAAAACCAGACAACAAACAAAAGAAAAACCAACATACAAGCTCATCCCCCGTGACAACCCAACAAACAACAACAACAACAACAATGGCATCCACCGAGCCTGCACTACCATCACCCCCAGTCGAGGCCACAGCCGCGACGGCGCCCCAGCCAGCGCCGCCCACAGTGCCCGACCCACAACTGATCGAGGGGCTGCTCCGCGACGCGGGGCAGGCGGCGGGCCTCGGCGTCCAGCTCGACACGGCGCACGACTACCCCGGGGCCGTGGACGCGTACCGGCGCGCTGCGGGGCTGCTCTCCAGGGTGCTTGAGTTCGAGTCCGACCCACAGAGGTCCCAGCTCATTTCCGCTAAAGTCTCGCAGTACTCCCAGCGCGCTGAGGTGTGCCATTGCCGGACTTGCTGTAGTAGTTGGTTGTGTTGTTATATTATACCTTTTATGTTTTATAATAAGAAGAAGATAAGTACTACTTGTTATTAGGGAATATGTAGCCCTTTTCCCGTGTACTTACCTAGGTTCACGCTATTTCCTTCTTTTCTTTTACGAAAAGGTACTGGCTGGCTATCTTGGTAAAGCACCCACTGGAATGGCAATGACAACTGAACAAACTGCTGCTACTACCACAGAACCAGCTTCTGCACCTGCTACTACTGAACCTCAGCCAGAAGCTACCGGAACGGCACCAACTGGCGCCGTACCCGTGGTTCTTCACAGTGGTATATAATTGCTTCTTTCTCACTTTTATTCAACAACAAACACACAGCTCTTGATAAGGTGAAAAACTTGAACAAGGAGTATCACATCCAAGAAACTATTACTGGCGCCGCCTCTACTATTACCAACTCTGCATCCCAAATCAACCAGAACTACCACATCACTGAGAAAGTAGGGTCTGTGGCCAACACCAGCTTCACCAAGGTAAAAGAGTTCGACCAGCAGTACAAAGTTCACGAGCGAGTCAGCGGTGCCGCATCCACTAGCATCAATGCTCTCTGGGGTTGGTTCAACCAAGGTGTGAGCCTCGTCACTGACACTGTAGTCCCAGCAATCGTGGGTCCCCAGAACCCCGCTGCCCAAGCAACTGTTGTCACCTCTCTAGCAACAGCAACCGCTGAAACAACACCCCCACCCCCAATCACATCCACTGCCCCTCCAACTCTCCCTCCTACTACTGAAACAACCCCAGCCACAACTATTCCCACCGAGGCACCTATGACAACTCCTGTTCCTTCTGAGCACCAGGAGTAGAGGTACCCATCAATCAGTGAATGATAATGAATATTAAATAAGCAAACTTTGTTTTTTTTTTCCAAATTTCTTGTTGTCAATCAGTACCCAGCTTCTTGCACAAGGTCTGCAAGAACGTAAGTCGATACAGGAAAAGTTGTGTGCACTTACCAATGTACCCACCGCTTGAGGTTGACGATCGTGGAGGGGAAGTTTCGGGGAGAGTTATTGGTTCTGGTACTGGAATGCACAAAATTTTGCACACTTGACCTTGTTTGAGGGACACTTCCTCTGGCGTGCCGTCCCTGTTGAGGATTAGTAAACGGAATTTCCTAGTCATAAGTACCATGGTGAGGAAAGCAGGGAAAGAAATGCCTCCGATCCAAGGGCTGGGTGGGGAATAGATTCGCCACATACTAGCAGTTTCGTGTACATATGTTCCGCTGCTTTACATCGGATCTATTTAAAGAATAAGCTCGGCTAATGTTGCACTCTAACCTTGGGGTAAGGATGTACAAGCATGGAAATAAGATGTTTCAGAGACCTAGTTCTAGTTGGTTCTTTGAAAGTCAACAGACCAGCAAACCTGGGAGGAAAATGACAACTTTTTTGGGGAGTGGGGTACGAACAAGTAAAGTGCAACTGAGAGTTTTTGTATGTCAGTGGATTTTCTTGTTTCTTTTTGGGCAAGTCGAAAAATCTCAACAGAAAATAAGTTACTGGGATTGTTAGGAAGCTCAAGAAAGTATTGTTCCGTGTCACTCACTCAGGCGGTTGTAAAGAAGCGAAAAAGCCGGAATTTAATAACATCCCAACAGTCTTCATAAGTGGTACTGTGATTCTCGAGCACGCCAAATTTTTCTCGAACAGCATTAGAAGGGTGAGAGACAGAGATTGCTCATTAGAGAGCTGGTCTCCAGTGCGGAGATATTTAATTACGGCCTCGAATGCGTGATCAGACTGTGGAAAGGTTAATCCTTAGGAAATTTTGATACCAGTCATACCAGAGACTTGGTAATTCCCCCGATAGTTGGAATCAAACCACACAAAACTGGAGCTCTGGCGAATAAGAGTAAAGTTGGCAGGGTGGAAGTAGAAACCTCCAGGAGTCGTAATGTAATAAGCTTGCCAAAAAAGAAAACAATTGTACACTATCATCCAACGGAACTCTGGGAGATGGTTGACAAAGAAATGTGAATGCACTTGTAAAACTTTTTTACAGCTTGAACAGCGCTTAGGTCCGGAATGTTCCACCGTGTTTCAACCACATTTACCAAGCGTACAAGAACCTTGGATTGTGAATTATTGACAGGAAGGGATCTGCAGGACTTACACGTGCAGCAGAGAGGCGCAGCTTGTCAAGTTTTTGCCCCATTTGAAGTAGAATCTCTCCTAATACAGAAGCCATTTTCGCATCATTTACCCAACTTTGCAAGCCTTGAGGTTTGATTTGAGTGATCTCACAAATGGAAGGAGAAATTCATACCATCGCTATGAACCTCTACAAAATCCCCAATAGAAATCAGAGAAGCCTCCCTGACCCAGGATCCCACGTCACCTCGCGAATCGATAGAGTAATCTCCACATGCAAGAATATAGCATTCAAGAATTGCACTCTGCATCTCAGAGGTCAAGTCTGCGTCATTGTGAGAAAACTACAAGCATTGGACTCTGTGGGTAGTTCAACGTTTTCTGCCAATTTTGTTCAACTTGGAAACAGCACAAATAGCATTCCTTCTGGTCTCGGGGTCATACATATCCTTCACTTCCTTGTGTGATGAATAAATGGAGAGTTTCACTGACTAGTTACCGGTGTTCTTGTGGCAGTCATTAACGCGGAAAGAATCTTTGAAATATGAACAGCCAGAATTTCTTCAGGAAATACGCCTAAAGCAAGAGCAGCACCTCTTCTCACTGCAGGATTTGGTTCGGTAGATAATTGTTTCACATATTTGGTGACCGCTTTTTCTAATGTATATTAAAAAGAATCTTCAGTCAGTGTATGTACCCACCAACAGTTTTTGGTGAGCAAATTGCGCCAGACCTTACATAATATTGTTTAGAGAATGCTTGCAGTGCCCTGACTGCAGAGTCTTGGACAAAGTCGTAGGGTTGAACTAAACAATCATCTATAACATCCTGGATGGTTGGTGAATATGCTATTAAAGAACACAACTGCTCTCATACTTGGAAAACATAAACACGGGGCCTGCCTATGGCTTTGATGCCCAGTAAGCCTCGGGATGGAGCACGCATCACTGGTTGCACTGGTACCTCTTCCTTTCTTTGTAAGGGGAAATGGGCATGAGAAATGGCCTCTATCAACCTAGAGATTGAAGTTAGAGGTGAGCTGATGGCTTGTGATGTACCGACCTGCACACAGTGGCCCTTAATACTTCTGTACCTCTTCCTCTGTACAGTCTCGCATCTTCTATCTGGGGAATTATATCCAGTATATCCTTAAACAAGATTACTCCAATTTCAAAAAGAATGAAGTTAGTTACCTGAAGAAGTTTCTCAGGATATGTGAGTTGCAAAGATGTTACAATTTCGGCCAAGGCAAGCAAGTTCCCATGCCTGCTGAATACGTCAAGTGCGAGGCACTGCGGTACCTAAAGAAATAAGTATCTTTAGGAGAATCGTTTGAGGGAAAAAAATAAAAAATTACTATTGCAGGCAGATATTGGTCCAAGATAATTTGTGATGCAACAGTGGAAATTCGCCCAATACTCTTGGCAGCAAGCTCTCGTATTACTGGGTCCCAGTGCTTCAATTTGACTTTGAGTAGATGCTCAATAATTTGGATACGGTATTCCTCAAACCTGTGTGCATTTGGTTGAAAAAGGTAGACGGGAACTATGGCATACTGTGCAATACTAAAAGCCACTGTTGTAAATGCTTCAGTTCTATTCCCCAATGTCATATAATCGGCAAGTGCAATTATTTCCAATCCATGAGGAAAACTTCCCTAAATACTTTGAGGATCACTTCACCATTCAGTTTTCAATCGACCTGTCTTCCCACATGCTCCTGGAAGGCGGCGGAAGCAGCACGACGGCAATTTATCTCCCTTACGGAACTGAGGACTGAACTTCCAAATGCAGTGGGAAAAAACTAACCTATCAAACAAAGCTGTAATAACGAGACTTTGTGCCACTTGAGTGATATAGGGTGCCATTACTGCCTTTGAGTACGCACGTGCAAATGACCAGCACACAAAACATGCTGCATCACGCACATGGGTACCGATGCTATAGGAACCACGTGGTTGATCGTAGGTCAATCCCTGTTGAGATTTATTAGCGTCGCAAAAAAGAGTACAGAAGCTAACTTGCACAACGAGAGGAATGACAGCTGGTAAGCGCTCAGGAAGTAGCAAGCAACGTCTTGTTAATTCTCCAAGGCACAGATATCCACCATGCCATGAAGAATCTTGTTCCTAGCAATGGCAATAATAGAAAAGTGAGTTGGCAGAGAAAATTTGATATGAATATACATGTGGTGAAAATAGCTCAATGACTGCAGCAACAACTTCATCAGCCAAGGAAATGGGTAATCTTCCCGTTATCCGACCTAATCCCTTTGCTGCAGACCATCTCACAATGGTGCTCTGAAGAGGAGAGGTGAGAAAAATCTTGGGTAAAGAGAGTCTGTTTGGAACCTTATGCTTTAAATTTTTTAGAAGAAGTCCAATAATGGATTCCACTTCAGGTGGAACAGGTATTTCCTCTACTTCCTCACTGTTTGGTGCATTGGTCTTTTAAAAAGATACGGGCTTGTAAGTCAACTCAAATAATGACTTAGGGAATTTCAACTTCAGTGGCAACAGCAGATGTCTGCAGAGTGCTTGTGAGAGACCTTAAACCTTGATTCAATGGTTGGCAGGGGTGCAAGAAAGTAGTACGTGCTTACCTCGGTTGTATCTCCATGTGGCCACTTTTGGTTTAAGGAATACCAGGGCAATCCTTTGCACTAATTTTGTAACCAACTTGAGTCCTCTGGCACCTAAGCTGAGGTCTGGATGAAACTGTTACAACTCGATTGGGGAAAAAAAGGTCTTTCCGTCAAAAGTCAGGAGTAACTGTAGAATGTTCTGTGAGTAAGGGAGAAGCTCGAGCCTGGGCCCTTGCTTGAATATCACTGCGATAGTTGCTAGAATACCCAGTCGTTCCTACGTGTTACCAATAAGAAGCCAAGGAATTGAATAAGGATGAAATACAAACATGGGAAATAGCAGAATTCATCTTTTGTTCACTCCAACACATGAACTCCTGCAAGGACTTTTGAGTGTCGGGTCTACAAGAACGGTTACTCATCATTGAAGTACAATTTACGCGAGTCATACCGGGTAAGTATGTTACCTAGTAAAATGACAGCACCTTCACTTGTTCGTCCTATATCACAAACACACTCTTTCCCAATATTGAGAACAGTGTGAATGAAGGGTCTCTGTGCCTTGTTATGGGCCAAAAAAAAAAGGGTATGGGCATGCCTGTTGAGTATCGAAAAGATGGAGAGGAAAAGGTATAAGAACAACCACAGAAAGCCATAATAAAATAATGTAACGAGTTTCCCACGAAGAATAGTTGGTGGGGATTTCCTCAATGGAGACAGTCTGCAAAGGAGAATTTATTTCAGACAGCCCTTCTTCCAAGGGCCGGTGGGTATTGGGGACCTCAGTGGAAGCCACTTTTAGCTGGTGATGTTGTACAGCAGCAGAGAGAGTAGCTTCTACGTCCACGGTTTCATGAGGGAAAAACTTCACTGAATGAATGTGGTGGTCATCAGGCTATATAAACTGAGAAAGCATACTTACAAACAATCTTGTAGCCCCTAATTTTGGCAACAGTGTAAATGACTCGTGAAATACAGTTGGCGTGATGCAAGCCTCCCTGTCCTTGGGCCAAGTGGCCCCGCAATTCACCAACCAAAGTTTGTACAATGTGCTTCACGTGAACATCCAAAAGCGTCGGATTTTCTTGGTACTTCTCCAACTTTCGAATGTGACTACAATTTCAAGTGATTCGGTGCGATTGTGTCGACACACACGATTTTGACAGCACGAGCAGTCCTCCGTTCACGCTCACTCGGAGTCGTCAATTTGTGCCACGACGATAGCAGAGATTCCAGTTCATCCCACTCAACCACAAACGAATGTGCATTGTTATCGTTGTCTTCGTCAGTGCCGTCGTCCTCTCCCTGTCGCTCCCGGCTCAGAGCTCCCCCCTCTAACATCGCTCCCTACGTACCCGAATTTATTGAGAAGTTTGTTCCTGTCTTTTAGGCAGGCGAACGCTTCAAATTTGAAGTAGATAGAAATGTCCCTGTGTTGAATTAACATTGAGGTGAAGTTCCTCCCCTGCCATCACCAAACACCAGTCTCAGCCTCAGCCCCACAACCCATACAACATCAGGATGTTGGATTGTCTGGTGCGACTTGGAAGCCAACACCCATCACACTGGGTTATGGGACCGGCGATTTTGATTGGGTGTGCTGGTGGTGTTTGGGGTGGAAAATCACAGAACCTTGTAGAAGGAGCTCACTAGTGCCTGTGGATTCTGCGCTCCGGAGAATTCAACTGTGGTTCGGGAGGAAATTACAAAATGGGGAACCCCATCAACACCTTTTGGGTGGTAGGTGGTTAGGATTGCTGTATGATTCCAAGGTATATATATATGTTCTGGGATGGTGATGGGAAAGGAAATGGGAGCGATACCTCGGGATGTTGCATTTGAGGCCAGTTGCATGACGGTATCGCGATCGGCTGAAGATTGCAGATAGTTTCTTGTTGCTGCAGGATCCTCACCTAGTTCTGAAGCAACACGAACCAGAGTCTCTATTTCACCAATATTTTCACCTGTCTGTATCATAACTTAGGCGTGTATTGATGCAAAACAGGGACGCACTTCATAGTTTTTGAAGAACAATAGTGAAACGGCTTTATTCTTCTTTTCTTTTGGGAGGTGGTAGATTAAACGGTGAGCATTTACCTGTTAATATATAAATGTAGCAGGTCAGGTGAAAGAAAAACTCCAATTTGGATACTGTATTTGGAACGTAGGGCCAATTTGCAAATGGAAGTCCATCTTGTTTATAGGCAGGGTGTTGCTCATATCTTGTCCAACCAGCATAGAGCCTCCAAAATAATTGTTGAATAGTGAGAACTTCAGGGAAAAAAAAGTACCCATAGGCCAATTTCCAATCAATAGAAGGAGAAGGAATTGAGGGTTGCAATAAAAAAGTGGCCCATTCCACGTTAATGCCCACATCAGGGCGCTCTAGCTTGAAAACTTCAATTGCTTTTTTCAAGCGAGCCTATTTTCGAGTTACATACCACAAAAGCTGAGCCCAAAAGTAACAACTTCCCCGACGTAACACCAAGGTCAAATTATGTCTGAGTACACAACGACGTTGATCACCCGGCTCGCCATCGAAAACTTTTCTTTATTTTTTTCTTGCTTTTTGTGGCACAAAACCGAGGTTAGAAATTTGGGCTACCCCAGGAATTCGAGCTATTCGTTAGATTTGACCCAGAATCCCTGGCTGAGCAAACAAGCGCTTTTTCCCACCAAATCCCAAGATGAATAATTAACAAAAGAATAAATATTTTCTCTACATCAAGGAAGTCATGAGTTATGAAGCTGAATAAATCAGGACTGATAAATGTTACCTTTGATGGGGATAATGAAGATGTCTTGATTGTATATAATCCTTGCCCTTGTGCACTTGAGGCAATCCACTATTTGTCTGCCTATCCCACAGTAACCAAGCAACACCTTATTCTTTTAGAATTTCCTTTTTATATGTTGACTTACCCTCTCTAGTACATTATTGTGAAGCAGCACTAATGTGTACAACCAAAAATGTGAAGGGATAGTTGTTTGAATCTAGGTTTAGTACAGAGATAGCGCTTTTGTACACTTCTGGATGAGTGTGTACAAAAGTGCTATCTCTGTACTAAACCTAGATTCAAACAACTATCCCTTCACATTTTGTACTGTATGCAATGGACAATATATCAAAGCTTTCAGCCACACAGGAGTTATCATTGCTGATATTGGGGTATTATGAATTTAAATTCACAGTGCCCCAGATTCAATAATGATAACTCTTGTGTGGCTGAAAGCTTTGATATATTGTCTGTTACAGTGTTTAAATGAGTCACCACCTTTTGAGCCATGTGTGCTAAGTAAACCTCACATACCATTTTTCCTTAAACTTGCTGATTGCAGTGAAAGTTGTGTGTCAGGTTACATCTTTTCAAAGGAAACAAGAAACTAAAAATCAAGGTCAAGTAATTTTTTAAACTCTGGGCTTGTTTTAATGAAAAGGGGGCACACAATCCTGGATACAGAACCAGAGAATGTGTCACACAATGTAGACAAAGTGCAGCAAGCATAAGCTTGATGCTTCCAGAAGGAGGGCAAACATAATAAAAAAAAGAATGGTGAGGGATTGCATCAGGGGTGGTGCTAAAGAGCTGTTTTGGTTTATCAGCCAACATTTCCTGTTCCCACCTTACATTCTCCTCTGGGTTGCAGTCCGAAAAAAAAAAAACACTGGCTCCTGGAGTGGAGCTAAAACAAAAAAAGCCCAAGTACTTTCTGGAAGTAAATGATTTTTTTTTTTTCACCTGAAGTCAATTTTCGACTTCAGGTAGTGTGGGCATAGGGGAATGGATGAAGGGAAGCTCCTGGCATCTGTTAACTTGTTATTGTTGAGTGGGGTGATGATAAAAATGGAGAGGGAATTACCTTGATGATAGACCTCAGCTCCGAAGCCAGCCAGTCCCACCTGATTAATATATTACTGGAAAAAAGAAAAAAAGGAGCCACATACCATGCATGAGAGTTGGTCAGAGCTGCACATATTCTCCCAGGCCTGCCTATCAGTCTGGGGGTACCTATTATGTTTGAGTGATGATTAAAAAGGAGGGACTTACCCCACTTTCGTGACAGGCTGTCATCTCAGCCAGGCCAGTCCACCACCTATTCAACATTACTTACCCAAAGGGGAGATGAGTGCATGGAGTACCGGGCCCGGTACTAAGAAAAAGCGGAGAAAATACATGTAGTTCCGGCTTGGTCCATTGAAGTTGGACTGAGTCACTGCATGGAGGCCCTATGTTGGAGTGAGGGAGACTTAAAACACAAATGGAAACGTACCGCTGTGCCAAAAACTTAAGTACACTAAACGAAATAAAGACAAAGTTAGGGTAAAGACAAAGAAATCCAACTACATAACAAAACGAAATTTAAAAAACAAACTGTTAATACAAAGTAAGGGGAAAAAAGTCAATAAATAAGTGACCATAGAATAAAAAAAGCAAAGAGAACAATACCGGAACAGAAGTCAACAACCAAACACCGCAATGCGCATCACCAACACTGTCACACCATAAATCACCAATGCCATAGCGTCGGCTGACGCTTTGTTTATTAGAATGATTTTTTTGTTGTTTGAAACGAAGACCAGCGCTTTTCCTGCATTAAACACTATACAAAGGCCAGAGTGACAATATGATAACCAGGAGCCTAACAGTATAGCTTTAGAACCACCAAGTCATTCTAACCTCACTCGGAGTGAGGCAATCCCCAGGAACCACAAGCGGACTCGTAAGCCAAGACACCACTAGAGGGCTGGACCGCCAGCTCAGACCACAACCACTACGTCACCGCCGGTCGAGCACTTGCGTCTGTGATTGGCCGTTCCGGGCCATCGCTGGGGCATTTTAATAAAAAACCTTAGGCGCTTTTTGCTCCGCATGCTCGTTCTAGAACGAACTAAATTTTCGGGATCTCTAAGTTAACCGAATCTCTAGGGATCGGTTAAATAATTTTTTTTCCTTTGTCTTTTACTCCCTCTTAATATTGGCTGTTCATCGGTGACCATGCGCCGAGCCGGACGTGGGCCTCGGTCTCGTCGTAGACTTACAAGCGCACGAATAGGAGCAGATGCACCCAGTGGCGCGGCCTTATCGACTCCCGGCGATACTGTCTCCGCTTCCAATGTTCAGCGCGAGGCCGCGCTCGAAACATCTCCAAGCATTACTTCCACCACTTCCAGCATGATGCTTCGTGAATATCCGGCGGATGTGCTCTCACGTACAATAGAACTGGTGAACAACCCGCAAAGCACGGCAGGCTATGTTATTACACTCTTTGGGGCTCCAGGTAGTTTGCATGACTTTCTTTTTACTGTGCCTATACCTTTAAATTCAGGCTGCGGAAAGAGGACTGTAATAGACTTCATACATAAGAAGAGCAATAGGTTATGCTGTTCTTTATCTCAGACGTTTGCCAACGGGGTAGCTGTCATCCAGGGTAAAAATAAGTAACTAAAATCTACATAACTGTGAATACTCATACCTCAAAACACCAGAGGAGGATTTTGAGCAATGGATCCTTTTTATTCTTGGGAAAATCATACTAGCGAAGTATGTATACTTTTTTGGGTAAATACTAGCTTATCTTGACAAATTGAAAGCTCAACATCTATCTTTAATATTGGGATTCCCATGAGCAAAACTGAAATGGAGAATAGCGCTAGAGTCAAGGAAAACTTACAAAGCAGACTAAAAGATGGCCAAACCATACCTTTGACACTCTATTTTGAAAACATTGACCAGATGATGGAAGTTAACCCCTCTTTTCTCCCTATTCTTTATTAAACTCTTTCTATAAAAAGCAAGCATATGGCAAAGTTACACAGCTATTCAAAGTGCTAAAGGAACTTATTGCTTTATTAAATAAGTTGGGCATTACTATAGTGTTTACGGGATGCAATAAACTACTCCTCCCAGAGATTGTAACTCACTTTAAAACCTTTGATGCCTCACAACTTGTATGCTGCATCTCTCCTAAAAATACCATTACATTATACTTAGGTATCTAGTGTCCCATTTAGTGAAGCCTACGCGATTTTACAGAAGCACATACCAAATGAAAGCCCACTAAAGAGGAGCAATCAAAACCTGGAGAAAGTAGGAAGTAGGCATCTCTAAGTACCACTCAAAAAATCCAGGTTGCCAGCTTTATACGAGGTCCAGTTGCAATTTGTTCAGAGTTTTTGTCCCAGTAAGTGATATTGAACCAAGTTTGTTGTTTACTGTGCTTTTAAGAGTATTTCAGTCAACAAGCAGAGGGAGCACCTCTCATGAATGTCTGACTGCTACCTTCAGTCAGATCTTGAAACAGTGGTTACCTAAGATATGGAATTCAAATCCTCAATTTTACTTTAGGTACCGTACCCATGAATGCATTGATAATATGAAACAATCATTTCTCGAGGAGTTTACTATCACCTTGTCACACCCACAGAACATGACATGCCGCAATGAAAATGGGCTAGTATACAAAATATCCAAGAAAACAAACCCCCAAGGTAGTGTAAAATAGTTTCATATGCATTGTTGACATCTTCAGATTTTAATACAGTCTTCACTTATGGAATGATGTTGAATAAGACTGGCTTAATTGAGGTCTCATTTGATGGCGAAAACCAAAGCACACTAATCGTACTTGATCCTTGCCCTTGTGCCCTATCAGCTATGTGCCAAAGTATAGCCAACCACCCATCTGTAAGTTGTTATCTCAATAGAATTGTGATTCCATTCACACTCACCTTTGCTCAGGCACTCTCCGTACTTCACTCTTCATGTAGACATAGGGAAAATATCTTTGAAGGTGAATTTGAAAAACGAGTTGCTCTAGACTTGGCCAAGTTCTGGTCCCCGCTCCAGTTTTATGTCTTTGAACAAACAGGCTACCACTGTGACTCAAGTAAATTAGTAGCATCTTTTTCTGGAATCAACTTTCAATTGTAGACTTGCAGTTTTCTTTGGCGATATACCATAAAGATGCACCATTGAATGGTGCCATACTTTTAGAGACCCATATGGGAACAATAAGATGTGGGGATCCACATGAAAGCTTTGACTTCATCTACTATGGTATTGAAGACGGCAACAATTGCTGCTCGGAGAATCCCGATAGCATCATGGGTTAATAGCAATGCTCAATTTTTAAACAATATAACTCTGTTTTGGCCAAAGTTGTCTGCCGGGTGACTTCCATCTCTAATGAACAGAAACTGCTTGAATCGTGTTTACACTTTTTCAGACTACAAAAACAGAGGAACATCCCTGGTAACAATTTTATATCTGAGAGGAAAACGATTGATCACCAATAGGGATATTTGCCTTTTTGAGTGAGCATAGGTTTTCAACAAGCCGAGATGTCGATGCTTTTTTAAATCAGGAAGTCGGATGTTGTTGCTACGTTTACATAGTTAAAAACTCATTTTCAGCAGAAACATCCCAATGGTTGTGATGTTTTTACGTGCTTCAAGATTATTTCAGGGCCTGATATCTTCTCCAGCACCAGAGAAGATATACTCTCATCATCAGAAGAAATACCAAGTATGGAGAGATTTACTATAATTGAACTAAATGGAAAAAGATGCGCGGAACTCGGGTGCCACCACAGCACCCATACAGTCCCCTGACACCGATTCATTTGTGAGCAGATTAGCAGACTTGGTCATTGCCCTTGAATATGGGCCAGAATCAAGATTTGTGGCCTCCCTTGAAACTCTGATCCCCTCAGACAAGGAACTATTTTCCCTTGTCCAACCGATATCAGAGGCTAACAGTGCTATGGATATTTACAGAAGTTTGGTTCATCATGTTTCAGACTTCCAGGTAATGATTGTGAATTTTCAGCTAAAAGTAACCCGACACAGATAAAGCGGATTGCCGACCATGTTGAAGGGTTGACAAATGGCTAAATTTTTTCAATACCAGACCGCGAGGTTACTTTTAGCTGAAAATTCACAATCATT
>JAHLWZ010000998.1:0-31604 GCA_020536535.1 Pelomyxa schiedti | reverse complement strand
GCCTAGATGGAAAATATTCAGAAAACTACGATAAAAATGAAACACTACTAACAGGAAGTTGATAAGATAGCTGAGTATGGGGGGAACCAATAGGATTATGAACAAGTTAAAAACAAACTTCTGGAACTGATCCACGTATACCATAAGCACAATGAACAATGAGATCAGTACAACAAGGATATAGGTCAGAAACCAGCAAACCAAAGCGGAACATCCCCCACACACTCACAACCAACACCAACAAACAACAACCACCCCACAGCACTCCCCAATCCCGTCACAACCAACAACCCCCAGAGGAACCAATGACCAACAAACAATAACCACCACACTGACTCCAGCAGGCAATACATGAACAGTCTGATAACGCTGGTTCAACTGATGCTTGACACGCAGCTGCCTTGCTTCAAGCCGGTGACAATAGAGAACCTCACCAAGCGGTTCACTCCCCCCAGTAGCACCACTGATGCAGCAAAGTTCATGGCCGGGGTTGTTGCCAGTGCATTCTCTGCCAAGGGCACATTCTTCACCTACTTCTACGACAAATTCCAACAGTTCGACAACGGCATTTCCATGTAACTAATCGTGCCACTATTTCCTGAATCCTGTTTTTTTCTCGTGATCGTGCCCGGAATCCCACAACTGTCTTTACACGGACGTATGGAGCAGAATACAAACAACCTCCCAGCTGTGGTGGAGGGCTGTAAGTTGTGACTGGAGGAAGAGGAAAACATCCCGGGATAATCCATTTCATTTTTTTCTATTACAATCCTGAAACAACAACCTCCTTTTCCTCTTTGGACTCGTTGCTGTCCTTTTCCTTTGCAGTTACTTCCTTTGGCTTTGCCAGCATTTTTCTTGCAGTCAACACCATGGCCAAGTCGAGCCTGTCCTCCTGCACCAGTAACTGCTGTTGCTCCCTGAGCAGCACAGTGTCAGTCTGCACCAGGAGGGTGGCCAGCACAGCCCATTGCAGCCGGTTGTTCCTGTTCCTCCCCCTCGCTCCTGGGGCCTGGCTCAGCAACACTGGAAGCTGTGGGAGTGGTGGTGGTGGTTCTATGTGTGTATCCTGTGTGGTGGTGGCAGTGGTACTTGTAGTGGTGGTGGTTGTTGTGGTTGCTGGAGTCAGTGTGGTGGTTATTGTTTGTTGGTCATTGGTTCCTCTGGGGGTTGATGGTTGTGACGGGATTGGGGAGTGCTGTGGGGTGGTTGTTGTTTGTTGGTGTTGGTTGTGAGTGTGTGGGGGATGTTCCGCTTTGGGTATGGTTTTTGGTGTTGATGTGAATATTAGTTCCTCAAATACATTTGCTATTGGGTTGTTGTATGCGTGATCGAGCACAAGCATGGCTACGTAGGCATGGTACCCTGTATGGTAATAAGTGAAATAGTGTGAAAGAGGATTCTATGTAAAACCGGAGTCCCAGGACTGAAGTAACATGGAACCGATTTGTGGTTGATCTAACCGCATCAAATACAAGAAGAAGGCCCCACAGCACTCCCCAATCCCGTCACAACCATCAACCCCCAGTGGAACAATGTAAAACTCATTTCCACAACTCAGATTTCGGCTTCCTCTTTGACCACACTCCTGGTGGTGACATGGCATTAGGTGTCCGGAAAAAAAACCTGGATGCCAGGAAAGCTCGGACACACTGTTCCATGAACCAGACAAACTGTTCTGCAGTGGGCACACCACCCATTATGTCAATCATCTCCGCAGTGAGCTTGAAGGGTGCCTTTTCAAATGCCATGTCACCACCAGGAGTGTGGTCAAAGAGGAAGCCGAAATCTGAGTTGTGGAAATGAGTTTTACATTGTTCCACTGCCGGCGTCAAACCTATGTGTATGAGGTGCCCTTGCTCATCAATTAGAATGTTCCCATTATGCCGGTCTTTCACCTGCAAAAGGTACGAGGCAATTGCATATGCGGCCATACTTTGAATGAAGTTCCGGCGGGCCTGTGGGTACATAAATGGTGATTTTTTGTAAGAGGAAAGGTTGTACAGTTTGAAATGTAGAGCTCGTTTTATTCCCGTATTTATCAAGGAAGTAGCTGTAAAGATTTCCTGCATAATTTTTGCCCAGTTGGTCTCGCGACATGGTGTTGGGTACCATCTCAATCACACCACACTTTTAAATTGTTGTAAAGGTTATCAAGCACCAAAAAGGAGGAAAACCCCAGGTGCAGTTGCAATGATTTTATATGGAAAGAGGAACAATTTCAATCCGGCAGACTGGAATATCCGTTTCAATAGTTCAATGCACTGCAATGCCAACATATCTTGCCGAATATCATCCCCACTCTATGTTTTGTGTTGTTATTGATTATGGATGAAGTTTTTGAACTACTAAACCTTAAAGATGCAACCCATCTTAGAAATAGTGCCAGAGGGGTCATTCTTGTTGCTAACCATGAAATTGACTAAAATGGGAACCTATTTATTTTTTGTTTGAAGGAAGAAAGGGACTTGACTCTACCTTCTCTGCACTCTGGAGACAGGCAGCTGATTCTGGGTCAATGGAGTGCACAACCGTGTGGATATTAGTCGGTAAGTACACTTTGCCCTCTTTTACAGGTAATTTACGAAGCTCGGCTTTCAGTGTGGGCTAACACTGTGTAAGTTTGAGAATACTTGGATTTCGTTCACCTTTCTGAGGTCCTTTTCAACGGGAAGGAGCTTCCCTGATATGGCTGTAAAATTTCCAAAAAATCCGAACTCCTCTTCATATGCATTGAATTCCTCTTGTGTAAAGTTTTGTATGATTCGTTCCCGCATGTGCCCCGCTTTTATGGCAAAATCCGTATCAACCTTTGGAGGCATGTTATGGGCTATGATTTGGGTAGAGGAGGGATTGGTACTTTGCCACCACCAAAGGTGGTTTCCAGTGGGTATGTCTGTGCATTCCAAATAAGCTGGTGTGCAATAATCTGTGACTGTGAAGCAACTTCAACAAGGTAGTCTTCTACCAGATCAGACTTGTCATACCTTGAGTGGGGATTGAGATATTCAATAAAACCAGTAAGTAGAAACCGAAGTGATTGAACAAGTTGGGGAATGTAGAAAATTATGGTTTCAGGATTGAATTTCCTCAACACTCGGATAGCATACTGTGTCACAATGGGGTGTGAGTGATACTCCCCCCGTAAAAATGATAATGCAGTGGGTGGGTCTGTGGTAGCCCAGAATACAAGATACTTATTTTCCTTTTATTAAAAGAAAGACATTTACTATGACTCATACCTTCAGCTCTGGAATGTTGTTTTTCACATTTTCTTCAGTGACTAACAGGGTAACGGCTTCTGGGCAGGCTGTTACATCCCTCGGGTTGAGCATGACTTTGCGACTTAAGAGTTGCTTGACATGTGTCAGTGGAAATCTACCAAATATGGGTTACTGGAGGAAAAACGAATACAGGACCAACCTTATCCAGAGCTGAACAGCTAGTTTTGGGGCCACACTCCATGCTGTATTAACGTGATCTGTCCAGTGACCTTTCAGATCCTTCATGGGTTCAATCTAAATGTAAAAGTTGGGTAGGAGAGGAGAGATTACTGCAGGAATTGAGTTCGAAGAGAACATATTCTGCTCTGGGATTTGAAGGCAAATTCTGTTGAGGGGATTGTTCCACACTATGATGCGCTCAATTTCATTTCCAACGAGAAGAATGACCAGGCGTGTCTGAAGTTTCAGTACCATGTAAATCTGAAGGAGTTGCTCTTGGATAGTATGAGTGACAATAAGTTTGTATGAAACAGAAAGACAAATACCTTCCAGTGGAGAGATCAGGGGTACAATGGTTAAGCTTGAAACTGACTTGGTTCCCGCATCAAGAGCTCGAGAGGCTCTGGTTATTTTCTAGTTACAACTACATAAGACATTGGCTGGATCTTACCGTATTGTTGCTGTTGCACCCAGGGCATGTTTATTTTTCACAAGTACGCTGTTTAACAGGGTATGGTCTTGTGCCACTAGTTTACAGAAGTCCACGAGAACCCTGAAGGAGCGTAAATGTTTGTTCTTGCATGTAGGATAGTACTTGACATCTTCGACCAGTTCCTCTCTTGTTGAAGGTTCATACCATCTTTGAGTGTTGTTTTAGTGCTCATAGTGAGTCAAAGGAAGGCAGGCACACATAGGAAAATTTTCGAACCACTGAAAAGCACACGCGAATATTCTTTGCCTCAGGTAGGACTCCTCTACGCAGGAAGGGAACACTTGCATTGCAAGAAGAAGAATTTGGAATCGAGTGCCAAGACTGGATGGTAAAAGACTACCAAGGAGAAGTTAGACTGGTATTTATGTACAAGCACACACGTCCATGTTTCTGGTGTATTTAATGCTTTAGCCATCATCTTTGACAGGATTTGTAACAGCGGTTTGCTTGTTGTTTGTATGACGGCATGTCTTTGGCGTAGGAATTTAATCCACACACGATGTGGGGCATGTTCATTGCCCGTAAACTGTGATGCAGAAGGCTCAGCTGCTAAAGGACTTGGAGGTCTAAATGCAGAAGTTATAATTGTGAAATTACTTTTATTGTTCGGACCTGGGGGCCTGGTTAAATAAACCCTTGTGATTGTCCACTGTCCAAAACCTGCAGTGGTTTAGTGTGATTTTCACAGTTTGACGGGCACACCATGCATGAGAGATTTCAGACATTATTTTAATTGCCAAATCCACCCGTTCAGCAAGGAGCCATCCCCAAACTGCTACTCCCACTTGCATTGATTCCACACTAAATAACTCTACAGGAGCCCATACAAGCTTCTTCAACAAGAGGTCATACTGTCCAGGGTAAGGGAGGACAAGTGCTAAGTAATAATATCCTACTTGGTCACACGTAACCACAAAAGTTGCTGCTTCAAACATAGCTCCAGCATATAAGGCAAAACTCCAGGAAGGTGTTCCAAATGAGTTGCAACTTTTTGTCAGATTTTGAAGAAGAATACTCGCGAGCCTTGCTTGAAGTTCAGCCGGGCCAGCTAAGTTTCATAAGAAAAGTGTTTGGAAAAACATTGGACAACCATCCGGATAGATAACTGATAGTAAATTGAACATTCCATTTATACTTCCAGTGTGGGCAGCCTTTGCTTGTATAGTGTCCACCATTAGTGCTGCTGTATTTTCATTTGTCGAATTCGGGGTGACAAGCTCTGCAGATAGTCGGGAAACTACCATAAATTGTGTTTCAACTTACCTTTGGTGGAGGTGCCAAGTTGAATTGCCAAGGCCACACCAGAGTGTGTGATGGGAAGTGTTGCAGTCGACCTTGTAAAGCTTTGCAAATATTCCTGTAACATGTTATTGTAAGCAGTCAGAAACAGTGCACACTTGCAAAGCTGAAACAGTCTCTTCAGAGGAGGTCTTTTTTCCAAGTGTAATCCAGTTTGCAGCAATAGCTTGAATCTGCAGGAAAATCTTAGATTTCTTTTTCGAAAAAAGGAGTTACCTCTCTGTACATCTCAGCTATTGCTGTTGAATCCTCAGGAAGGTTTACAGAAAAGGAAGTTCCAGGAACTCGGACATGTGACTGAAACGGATCAGAATAAAGAGAATGCTGATACCTTTCTCAACACACCAATTCAATTGGGGATGCCTTCAACCTTGAGTTGACTGCTTCAACTAGCTCCAGAAGTGTATGAATACAAGGTCGTTGCCATAGAACCTGTGGGAATCTGGATGAAGTCAGAAAAACTTAAGTTTACTCCAAGTGACCTCTCCACAAAGGCATTTACATAAGCCGTGGCAGCTTTACTTGCTGGCAGGACTCTATGAAGTGTCAGAAGCAATGCATCGGGAGTGTGGAAATACCTGTTGCAAACATTCACCAGCAGAAATTGCCCAAAACTTGAAAGTTTGTTGTCACGAGCAGGAGTATTGGGCTGCGCTTTGAACCAATTGCACAGAGAATCAAATACCTTTTTTGTTTAGAAGGGAAACAATTCTTGAGAGCAACCTTGTCAGAAATAGCACGAAACAACAGAGGAAGAGTGTTGTTATTTGGCACAGTGGAGCCTTCCAGAGATTGATCTTCCAAATAAGAGAACAGGGACTGGAAATTGCCATTGTAGGGTCTGTGAGCAGTCTTTTTAGAAGTCAAGATGTCAGGAGAGCACCCACCTGTTGACTTCCAGGTGGAAAACGCACAAGATATAGGCGGAATTAATATCAGTTAAACCTTTCAGTAGTGAGGCCGCAGTGTAACCTCCTATCTCCATGCTTCCAAAAGCACTTAGGAGATTATTGCGGATAACGGGAATCTCTTGCTGTGAAGTATGAGCGTTTATATAATACTGTATTTTTTCACACTGATCCGAGCCCTCGAATTATTCCATCTAGCTCTAGGTTCATTTCCATGTACACATGCTGCTTTCCAAAGACAAGGACTGGTATCTTGTGTGCGAAGCGAAGAATAGATTGTAGCCAGTCTTTGCGCCACTCGCCTAGCAGAGTATAAGTGTTGGGCAATTACAATTCCCAGCGAACCTTCTGTTGTGAATCTGTTCAGGACACATGAAAACCACACTTTCCTAAAGAGTTGTTGAGTTGCTGAATCTGGATGTATAACAGTTTCATCATCCACAGCTGACGTTAGTGACGCTAGAACCGGAAGTAGGAGCCCAATGCCCTTCAGGGGGGAAAGAGTAGCAATCTTGATTGTGTATTAGGAAGAATGCTGCAAAGAAGATTCACAACTGACTCTCCTGGTGGCCTCAGTGCACTTAGTTTGGCGCATTGCTGAATCAAAACTAGCATACGTCTAAGCATGAATTTCTTTCCCTCGACAGACTTGATTCGTTCTGCTAGGAACTGGAACAGCATGGATATCTATGGGTGCGGGGTATTAATGAAATCACATGAGATAAGGGTTTGGGCACCTTTGCCAAAATGTCTTCAATAGTTGGGTCGCAGTGAATATTTTTTGACGTTCGATGGTACAAGTTACCCTGTGCAGGACATTCACACAAACACAAAAATCGAACTTGGTATACCAGGATTTTTATGACTTCCCCCTCCACAGTCGAGGTCTTCAGTTGCGCTATCTTTGTGAGTTGATCTAGCATTAAGAAGTCATCTTCCTTGGGGGGATATGATATCGTATTGCTGATGATTGTGGGTACAACTAATTCAGTCACCTTTTCCACTCATTGTTAATGTGTCCAATGAGCAAGGAAGGAATACCCTAGGGTCATCAATGTGACATGTCAAAAGCCCCAGAAGAGTTATAACGTCTTTGAAGCTTGGTGGTTCAGGATTATTCTAAATTAAATGAGGGGCAACGAAATGAGGGCAAGTAAATACCTTAGTTACATCACCAGGGATATCAGCTCTCTTTTGACGAAGGCTATACATTTTTGAAACCAGTGTATTAATTACTGGGCGAACAAAAGGCATCCCATTATGCTCAAGTTCGAACTATTTCAAAGTGAGTTGTAGTTTTGTGGATATTGCGTACTTTCAGCATTTTGCAAAATGAAGATTGGGCTACATTCCACCGACTTGTATCCGCTAAAAACTTAGGAGACAGCACAACCTTGAGCATATCTTCATGCACACAACTGAGTGTAACCGGATACCTGTTTTGATCAACGGGCTGACTATTTACTGTGAAACTCTACCTTTCATACAGGATTGGCAAGACCTCCATCACAGCTGTCAGGGAGGTGGCTTTGTTATCAGTTGTTAGAATAGTCTGGAACTGAAGGTAAAGCTTGCGGGCGAAGTCTTCTTTCACGGCACACGATGCAGCCAAATGCTAATGCAGAAATTAATTGAGTCCGTTTGGAGAAAAATTTGTTACAAACCATTGCACCAGTTGAGTTGACCGTTCTGGCATCGGTAGACAAAGCAAGAGAAAGAAGGCGGTCTATCATGCCATCTGGATATGTATGTGTACTACCATGCATAAGCTTTGACAATGCCTCAAACAGTGGTAATTTGCCGGCCTTTTCATTTCCATTAATAACTTGACTAATAAGTATTAGATCATACAATACTGATGTCTTCACTAATAATACTCTCGAGCAACTTGATAACCACCACAAAATCGGCGTCCTCAAAACGGAAGTTCTCGGCAGCAAAAGCACGAAGGAGACCTCTTGTAATACTGCCATTGGGATTGGAAAGTACCTCTAAGTACAATTAATAAAGAAAAATAATGGGGTGTATGATTACCTGTGCACAGGGATGCAGTTACAGCTGATATTGGTACGGCTGCAAGTGGATTGTGCACAGCAATGTGGGCCGCACTACAAATCAGCTCATATGTAAATACCTCTGCAAGGAATAAATTGAAATTATTACTTTAGATTGATGGAGTACCCATTCTTGTTGATGTTTCAGAACGACAAAGTGAGAGGCTCTTGAGAAATCTAAGGAGGGAGTTGACTGATAGAAAACAAATAATAATAATTTTGAGAGTACCTCAACAGAATTTGAAATGCTGGTTCCAGAAGGTTGGAAGTGGTTGGTGAGTCCAGTACACAGTGAGACAAATAATGTGCCAGTGATAGAACATGTGAGTGTTGCCTTACATCCTAAGAGACGGAATTAATTATAGGAGAAGTGGAGAAGAAAGAACAAAAAAAATTTAAAAAATTGAAAAAAAGCCCAAGAACCAAATTAAAAGCGTTGATATTGAAATTGAAACCCGGTCTTTGGAAAGGTGGGGGAGGGGGGAATACCCTCAACACAGAGAGGGCAATCAATGAATCTGGGCCGGTTCCCCCGCACCCATTATTGGTTGACGCGTTGGCTATAGCACTCACAAATCTACCAAGGTACACCCCTACAAACCCATCATCAAAAACACCACCACCACCACCACCACCCCCACCGACACCAACACATTCGCGTCCCTGTGTCCCCATCCCCATCCCCATCCCCTCCTTGTTGACACCATTCCCCTGCACCTGCCCAAGCACCCCCGCGGACGTACTCCCCGATGCCGATACCGATGCCGACGGAGACGGCGATGGCGATGACGACGAAGGCGTGGCCGGGCTGGGTGGGCTAGTTTGCTGTTGTTGTTTTTGCTTTTGTTGTTGGGCTAGGAGAAGAGACTGAGCGAAGAGGCGCTTGGTGTCGCCCGCCCAGTCGAGGGTGCGCCCGGCCTTGACTCCCACCGTCGCGTCCCCAACTCCCCGTGAAGCCCCTATCGTGGCCATCTTCTTTCGTTTTGATTGTTGTGTTGAAAGGCGGATTCTACGGGAACTCACTATCCCTTCATCTTCCCCTTGCATACTGGAGTGATATCCTTGGTTTCGCACTGACACGAGCCTGGCTCAGCTTCAATGAGGGCACCAGAGCCTCTTCCCTGAAGGGTGTCTTCTTGGAATTCCGAAGCCAACCTTTTGACGAAACGATGAAGAACTCGGCGTCAGGTACGCGACAGCAGAATGTATGCACGTTCCCTCCTTTGTTTTTTGTCAAACAATGAATTTCGCCAGCGCAAGCACAACAAGAAAGGCAAGTTGCTCCACGTGCAGCAGCAGCCAAAAGAAGAGCCGACCGTCGACCCAGAGGAGCAGGCAGTAACGGTCCGCGATGACGATGACGCAGTCGACCCCGCTGCCACCATCCCACAATCGCATCCCGGAAGCAGCGGCGGTGCTTCGGCTGGTTCTCACCCTCCTGCAACTAGTACTTCTACAACCACCGCAACCGCAACAACAACTACGACTAGTATTACTTGTGGGAACGCAGAGAATTTGACACCACCACCTATCCCTGCAGCTAGTGATTCTACGAATCCCTCTGATAGCAAAACTGTGGATGGAGGAATCTCTGTCAATAGTAGTGACACCACCACTCCCACTATGGAAAAGATATCAATTCACGGAAGTGGTGAGAATGTGGTTGGTACTGCGGTCAGGGTGATGGGCGGGTCCTCTCCTCTCAGAGGGGGCACTCCACTTCATAAGTCAAGCAAGCACGGCCTGCTGCGCGCATCATTTCATTGTGCTGAAGTTCCGACTGGGCCAAAGTCGCTTTACCACACTCTCATGAGAGCACTGGGGCCTACTGAGGGGTTGGTTGATTCTACAGGTTTACAAGCGGAATTCATTACTGATACCATGGCCCGGCAGCTCCAGTCAGCAAAGAAAATGCTCGATTTGCTGGCTGAATCTGACCCGGAGTTTCTAAAGAATGAGCTCATGCTGGAATTACAGATAAGCCCTGTGTTGGCTGAAAAGGTTACGTCAGTCATCCTTGGATTCAACAGAGACAGAGCCCTACAAAAAACTACACGGTGGCTACAAAAAAATAGATTGCCCTACCTTGTTCAACCCTTCAAAGAGCACGAGGTATATCTTCATTATTCATATATTTCCACTAAGGCACCTTCAAATAAAAAGATTTTGTATTCGCAGCTACCGAAATTGACACAAGCCGACCTCTTGGCTATGGACATTAAAGTTGGCCCAATCAAGGAGTTTCTAAAGGCAGCTGCAGATGTGAGTGAATATCCAGTATGTGTGGACTCGAAGAAATCACGCGTAGTGAAAATCACCAGGCTTAAGTTTGAAACTCGAGGACTTTCTGAGGAGGAAAATACTGTGTGTTATTCATTCAACCATTTCCAAATTAACCTTCCTCATTAGTTTTCTGCAACAGTTTCTATGGTAATGAAATGGGATTTTGATGTGACTAAGGAAACTTCATTGCCACAACTTGAAGTTGAAGTAGACATTCGGTCAATCTGGTTGCCACAGCTCAAATTTAGCAATGCTGTTGGTGATGTTTCTTTCTTGTATCAGAAGGCAAAACTGAAGTGTATATCAAAACCAGGAAAACCGACCAAGTATTCAAAGTAATACACTACCATTGTTTGACTTTACACAGATACCAAGTTCTCTATCACGTGATATTTGAGGGAACTTTCCTTGAAATCTTCGAACTTGTAAGATTCCCTCTGGATAGACAACTTCTGCATGTTCGACTAGAAAATGAGGCCTCCACATCCAACGAAAGGGTGTTCTTCTATGTCAAGTCTCCTAAAGAACTAGTGGAATCACAGAAACACCCAGTTAAAACCTCATTCCTACACTACCTTAATCCCTTCAACCTCTGTCATGGGCAATCCCCTAAGGAAAAGGATGGAACCAAACTCAAGGTGTTTGTGCCACCAAGCCCAGCGCCAGCCGGTGCCAATGGCGTACTTTATGGCTCGATGAAGTCTTTGCACACTGACTGGTATGCTTTTCGCACTCCCTTCTACACATGCCAACAAACTTCAGGGCACCCTATGATTACTCCTGGGTAAAGGTCTCTTCTAATGACAAGTCATTTGTTGATTTTTCATGGGCCAATGAAACTGAAAAAGAGGATAACGACAGCTGCCGAAGTTCTAAAGAAGTTATGGAAGCAGCGAAAGAATCTACCGGAGTGGGTGAGAAATTAGCGGAAGCAGAACTCCTTAAACGAGCATACTCTCACGTTCATCTTGTTGGTGCTGTAGACAGGCGGCCGAAGTACTACTTCTGGAACTGTATTGTATGTGGACTGTTTATTGGATAGTTCCTCACTGGTAGTCATAGATCCCTCTCTTCCTTGTTGTTTGCGCGGCCTTCACAACTTACTGCTGTGATCCACTGGAGATTGGAAACAGATTGCAAGTTGCTTGTGGAATTGTTGCAACCGTAGTATTTTTCAAGTAACTTGGCCTTCCTCTCTGTCACTCTAAAATAAATCGCAGATTCTCTGTTGGTGCTGTTGTATGCAAGACCCAGGTAAAACCCTGAGCAATAATTGTAACTTATTTAATTAAATAAATACAATATCATCTATCTTTTCCTTCCTCAACCGGCAAAAAAAAATAGTATCTGACCTGGCTTGATCATTACTTCCTTACCTCATTCCTTCTGCTCTCAGCTATAATTGGAGGATTGGTTGTGTCCTGGGCAGTGGAGTCAGAATTACTCCAACTTCCAGCCCACTTCCCACAATCCGGTTCCGAGGTTGATTCTCTGGCTGGGTCTTGCTTACTGCTATTCTGGGTTGGTCTTCATGTTATAATTCTACCGACGTCGCTCTTCTTCAAAGAAGCTTGGAACGATTTGGAGAACACTCAAGAGAAAACGGTATATAATTCCGAATTCAAAGTCTAAAACAACCCTTATTTTACAGGTAACACAGGAACGATTCACCAACAAAAGGAGGTCATCATTATTGGGTCCCTCTGCTCTTCTCCTTCTTTCAGCGTTTTTGATGCTAGTGCTAGTCAAGCCTATGTTGCATCACCTTCGTTACTCGTATCCCAATATATTCCCATCACCCTAAACAAATGTATAGTTCCAAATAACTGGAACGAAGGTGATAAATATATCTACAGTCCTAAACAAAATGGAATTATGAATAGAAGAGCTTAGGAGATAACCAGAGGGCTGTGTTTTACAACTTAATGGCTAGAATGAAGCAAAGTAATACCATGGAACTGGTAATAAGTCCATAGGTGTAAAGAACGGGCCGTGACATTCCACCACTGACTACTTCATGAACTAGTGTTGATACTGTGGAGCAGCACCCACAGAACCCCGCTGTTGTAGCCCATACAAAGTCATATCTGAATTCCACTGTTTCTGTGGTCAGGTATGTGCCTGGTACATGTGACAGAGGGCGCAACAGGCAGGCATAGAGTGCGCAGGCAATGGTATTGGCTGTCAGTGTGTGTATTGGTATCTTTGTTCTCTTCCACAGGCTAATAACCGGCATTCCGCAGGATGTTCCAACATGGAACATGTAGTCCTGCGCATTGGGCCGCGGGGCCGGCTTTGTGGGTCTGGGTGGAAGTTCATCGTGAATTTGTAGAGAGAAATCAGCATCGTGAAAGTCAAAGTCCGTGGTCTTGATGGTTGTTGGAACCACTAGTGTTGTTGGGGCCTTGCCTAGTATGTATCCGGCTATTTTGGAAGCTGACCATCGAACAAAGGAGCCAAATGGGCATAAGCAAAGAGCCAGAAAGTATCTACGCAAGAAAGTTGTGCAGGTAGCCGCTACAGACACCCACACCTGGGATTTGGTGTAATATTGTATTTTTTTTTCCAAGGTATAGGTTAAAAAGGCACTCTTGCCGGAAATCGCATACTAAAAGTGTCATAACTATAGCGTATACTGCAATTTTTCCCGGCCTAGATCTTCTTGGCTTTCTCTCCAAACTCCCTCCGTATTGTCTATATGGGTGATTTAACAAATTACACAAAATGGAGGTGTGTTCTACTTGCCAAGGTTGTATGATACCAGTGAAGTACACCAGCCAAATAGGAAGCACGCTATTCCACTAGCTATATTCCCATTGGCAAATTCATGGCAGACAAAATTCCCCCAGCCACTGAGGGTTGTTATACTTCCGCACATCCCGGTGGTAAGCCCAACAAATAGTGGTGTTCCTGCCAGTAGTCCTTTTTGTGAAACAATAACACCCTTCAAATACATTAAAATGCAAGCATTTGAGTTGATTGGTTGTTTTACATTGTATACTCATACGATTACATATTTCTAACGTTATAAGGACTAGTGATAAGGTAAACATTTTTGGGTTTATCCTAAATTAGTATCAAGGGTAAGGGAATCCCATAATAACTAGTTTTTGTGAAGTAATTGAAATGCACGCACCATAGCGAAGCACCCTGCCATGTTTGGAATTGCGTCCTTGTACATTACAGCATACCCCAAGTTGGTGGAGTGAGAAGCCAGCGCGTCCGTCGCCGCCTCGAGCAGCATCCTGATGGCACCCCCGATGTATGACAGCATCACCAGCCACGAGACTGTACGTATCAGCGTCTGCCACGGAGTGGCGGGTAATGGTTTCTGAGCGTGTCGCGACAGTGACAGCGGGGTTATGGGAGGAGACGCCGCCCGGGGCAGCGTGGCCAGGGGCAGCAGGACCCCGGCGTCCATCGGGGGCGTGGTGGACGGGGCAATTATGGGATCAGCCGGCGTGTCGGTGGACGCCAGGCCCGAGGATACCGAGGAGTGGCGACTGACCGTGAGGCACACCGACGACGCGTCGTGGTACATGTCCCCGTCGTCATTATTGTCTTCGTCGGAGTCCTGGTCGTTGTTTCCCCTGATAGAGGGGACAGGGAGCGGGTCGATAGTTGCGGTTATGGGTGTGCCTGGCTCCAGTGGTGCCGACAGCATGGAGAGATGCCCACAACGCTTCAAACTCGAGTTTTCGGCAAAAACAACGTTGAGCAAAAAAGGGAGATCAGAGCATGTGTTTGGGAACAGACCACGGTCCGGGAGATCACCAGGACAGTGATCTCCTACAGGGCAACATGCACCGCAGCCATTGAGGCCATCCTCAGGTGGCTTAGCAACCTATTTTGCAGGATATAATCATTCAAGTAATGTGACTGTAGTGATCAGACGTGAGTTCAAAGCTCGGGGAGGTTGGCCCCAACCCAAACCCTAACCCAAACGCCATATAATAAAGTGTCGATTCCACAAACTACCTAGTGCTTGATTCCCAAAAAAAAAGCTTCTGGGAATCATTAAAAGTACGGAGAGCTTGTCTGGTGAATACTTATGGGCCGTTCTGAAAACCATAAACATAAAAAAAATGGCGGCGGTCAGCGTCCGTGCCGATGGGGACCCCAACAACGCGACGGAGGAGATTATGGGAGCAATGCAAAGCCACCTAGATGCGGTTGAGTCATGGCGGGACTACAAATGGGGTGTGTGACCGCGACTACGTTCTACATTATGGGCTTGCTGGTGCACTAAATTCATTATGCACATACATACAGGACAAGACACACCAATAATGAGTGGTGTATTACTGTCTATTCTCAATTCCCAGACTCCTTCTAGTACTTCTGCTTCTGATTGGGCTTGTTCTGCTGGGTGTGGACTCGAGAGAGGCCAATATATCAAAGTGCTTATTACTAAAATCATTGAAATTATGCACAAATTTCCTCAGCCAGAACTTGGTAAAAACTTTTGCTAATAGCCACACTTTTCCTTATCCCTCTTAAGAGGATATTGCCACCAGAGCTCGGTTGAGCTATCTGGAGGGCCGCACTTTGAACTTGGAAGAAGAATATAATCCTGCAGCAGAAACACTCTTATCCAAAGCGGTATGTGCTTGTAATTCTAAAAAACCAAGTGTTACATCCGCCAACTCCATTTCAATCAATTAACAGGTAAAACTAGATCCGAAGAACGCTTCTGCTTGGGTGGCCCTGGGAGAATGTTTTGCCAAGAAGGGCGACCCTTCTACTGCACATCATTGTTTCTCCTCCGCACTGGCTCTAAATGGTGATAATGTCCAAGCGTTACTGTGCCTTTCTATTGTTCTTAGAGTGTTACCAACAAACAGTACTGTCGAAAAGCCTTCCAACATGCAAGTCAATCTAACTTTAGACAGATGAAGAAGAAAAAATTGCCAATTTCTCTCAGTCCCTTGTCTTGGCGAAAAAAGCTGTTTCCCTGAATATGAACGAGCCCCTCGGCTGGTGTGAGTAGCGCTACTTACAGTTTTATTTTGTAACTGTAGTAGATTTACTTGGCAATGCGTATTTGACAAATGTTTTTATAAACGCTATCCAACACCGAGAGCTTGATAATGCACAGAAGGCTTATAAGAAAGCTTTATCTCTCGGTTTGTCTTCTCCCGACCTCTGCCACAACTGGGCCTTGGTACCTCACACTCCTTGATATATTAATTTTTCATTCTCTTTAGATTCAGCAGTATCAAGGCGATTATGAATCAGCCGCTCAGCAATATCTACGAGCAAGAACTCTGGAGCCCTCCTGGAATATGTCTTCACTAGCGCAGATGGAGGACAAACTATTAAGAATAAGAACAAAACTCTCTGAGGTAAGCAGTGCAAAGATTCTTGGCAGTAACACGTAACCCAGATTGGCGTGAGAAATAACATTTCTTCTGTTTTGCAAGCTTTTATTTCCGCCTCTGGTGGCAGAGGTAATGGCGTTTCCTTGCATAGCTTGACCGAGGGCTGCAATGACGGAGTCTGCCTAGTTGTGTGTATTTTATCTATCGTGTCCGAACAGACAGATTCACCTGTGTATGACCATACTTTTCCTGCGGCCTTCTTATATAACACAGCACTGTTACAGCAGCTGACTCCTTGGGCAATACCGCCGTTGTGTTACTGCATCACATAGCTTTCACGGCCGTCACTGACTTCACGATTCTTACAGTAACTAGCCCTGAAGTGCGCCGTGTCAGCTACACCCACTTGAAGGAGGTTTGTTTCTCATCCGTTAACCGCTTCACTCCAGTAACATTTGGAACATAACCCACAGGGTCCCCTGCAGTTCCCGTGCATCTCCACTGATTTCCGGAACATCCTGATCAACGGGCAAGCACCAGCTAAATCCCAGATAGCTCAGACACTAGCCACAACAACCTCCCCATCAACAGCCGCCACTCAAACTCCTGATACCCCGGAACAAGCACCAACACAGGCCAATCCATCAACCCCTTTACAACAACCAACAACGCCAACCCAAACAAACAAAAGGACAAAGGGCAGAGCCACAAACAAGAAAAAAAAGCGTTGATAGCATCCAGAAGAGAATGATAAAAGAGACCCCTTTTTTAATTTCGTTTGAATTTTGTTAGTCCTTCTAAACCTCAATGGCGACCAAACACTGAGCCACTAGCCGCAACTGCGGAGAAGCTCAAATTCCCACCTAAGAACAATGTGGTTAGGAACCGGGTGGGTTTTTTAATGAATATTATGGTATTATATTATTATATAATAATATATATTTTATTATCTTTATTATATTGAATAGGCAAATCATACCACCCAGTTGTGACTGCTGCCCAAATACAGAACCTCCAGTTGGTTGTGGTTGTGCCTGAGGCTGCCCAAATATAGAACCCCCACCCAGAGCGGTGGGCTGGCCAAACGCCGGCGTAGCCCCGAATCCGCCCATGCCCCCTAGTGCCGTGGGTTGCCCAAAGGTAGGGGCACTAGTAGGAGGTGCGGAGCCAAGGGCCTGCGGCTGGCCAAAGAGCGGCAACATCATCCCACCAGGGGTAGCCGAGGGCATAGGCATCCCTGATGGGCCCCCGCCGCCGAATATGTTGGCCACGGGAGCCGGCGACGCGGGCGTCGGGGTGGCCCTGCCGAACACCGACCCCCCGCCTGGGTTGCCGAAGATGGACGGGGACGCGGCGGCGGGGGCCGAGGGCGCGTGGGGCGGCGTGGTCGTGGTGGGAGTTTGGAATATGGAGGGAACCAGGAAGGAGGGGGCGGTGGCGGTGCTGGGCGTGGTGGCGGCGCCGGTGGGCCCAAAGACGGACCCGCCGACAGTGGGGGGCTTCGGGGGGGTCTGGGGTGCTGGGGACGGCGAGAAGGAGAGGTTGGAGAAGGGGTTGTTTGTGGCACTGAACAGGGACGATGAGGGAGTGGCGGCGGGGGGAGCTGTTTGAGATGTGAAGAGGCTGGGCTGCGCCGATGGTGTTGTAAGGAAATTCGGCTGTGCTGTTGGTGTTGGTGTTGGTGTTGGTGTTTGTGCTGATGGTGGAGTTGGGGCTGGTGTTGGTGTTGATGGTGGGGCGAAAATACTAGATAGGGGGCTGGATGCAGTGAAGATATTGGGTTGTTGTTGTTGTTGTTGTTGTTGCGGGGGTGCAGAGACCCCTGGCAGTGGTTGGGGAGTTGGAATAGTTGTTGGTGTTGCAGCCTGTGCCGGTGTTGGTGTTGGAGCTGGTGTTGGTGTTGGTGTTGCAGGCCGAGCCGGCGTTGGTGTCAGAATTTGGGATTGTGTTGTTCCAGTTGGAGGGGTTTGTGCTGACGGTATTGATTGTGTAGGTTGTGCTGGTGTTGGCTTTGGTACCGCTATTGTTGGTTGTGATGATGTCTGGGGCTGGGTTACGGTAAATGTTGGTGCAGTTGCTGTTGGTGCTGGTGTTGCAAAAGGAGGTGCAAGTGGTGTTGGTGTTAGGACCGGCGTTGCGGTTGGAGCTAGAGCTGGAGTTGGTGGTGGTGTTGTAGATGGAGTTGAAGCCGGTAGGCTTGCAGGTGCAGTAACTGGTTTCTGTGCCGGGGCAGGCACTGGCGGGGTGAATAGATTCGAAGGTTGTGATGCCCCTGTAAAGAGATTTGAAGGCTTTGTAGGTTTAACTTCTGCAGAACTGAGTTGGGTACTTGAACTTGTTGGGGCTGTGAACAGGTTCTTGGCGAGGGATTGTGATGCACCGGTTTGTGTGGTTGCACTGGCTAGGGAAGGAATGGGACGTTGGATGTCCTGTTTTATGTGAGATGTCGCAGATGAAGTGGAGGCTATCAGGGGAGGTAAGGCAGAAGCTGCTTGCGCAGTTGAAGATGGAAGTGTAAAGGTGGGAGTTGATGATGTGCTGCTCTGTGTAGCTTTGGGTATTATACTAGCTTCCATTTTGGGGGGTGGTGCCACAGATTGTACTTTGAACTCCAGAGGACTTAGGGAGCTTTTTTCTATGTTTGTGATTTCTGGAGAATTAAGTTTTAGTGGATTTTCCACAACTGTGGATTTCGGTAGCGCTTCCATGTTTGGCCGTTTCGCAGTTGTGTCTGCCTTCACTGTTCCCTGTAATTCTGGTAACTTTTGGTAATGCAATGCTTCCTTGGCACTCGGAGTTGCCCTCGCACTATTATTAACTGGGACTTGTTGAGCTTTTGTTGTAGTTTGGGCTTGCTTGATAGAATCCTGGAAAATGTTGATAAAAATTTGTGGTGGGGGATCCAGACCTCACGTAACACTTTCACCATATTTGGAGCATTCGTTGCACGAGTTCTTACCACACCCTAATGGAGGTCAGTAAGAAAAAGAAATTTATGAAACACAATCCTTTTTAGTTGCCATAAACTGGTCAAATGTCCCGAATGTTCGTCGATCAGTACTTGTAATTGGGTTCGACCAGTCACGGTTAGTAGATGATGCAGTCCAGAAAGTACTTGGATTCTTGGGTTTTATCTTCTGTCCCTCCTCATATACACTGTTTGCCATCTTGATGATATTCTCCACACTCTCAAAGACATTTGTACGTGTAGAATTGTGATAGGGGTGGTCACTGTGGTCACAGGAAGATTGCGAGGTATGGAACACATTGAAGAGTGACAACCGTTTTTCAATGTCCTACAGCCAGTTAGGCTAAGAGATTAAATAACTTTTGACCATCAATTTTTTACTGCACGAATCCAGATAATTGTTAAAAGCAATGTCCTGGTGCTCTGAATAATAAGCCCAATATTTTTGAAGGGATTGGAACTCTATCTGACCTACTCAATGTTAGACAAGTCGACAAGATACAGATACATTTCAGATGCTCCGCAACAATATCATCGTGCAACTTAGGGTCTGCATCTTTTGATGTTTTGAGGTAGTGCAAGGTGTTATCGAGCTCATATAACAGTGGTTCGAGTATAGCGTAAGTCTCTATGCTGTTGGTGTCATCTATAAGGCTTGCTCTAGCTTTCCTAATCTGAAAAACCTCAGTATGACTTACAATAACTGATTTTGGGAATTACAACTGTGAGAGGGTCATATGGTGGTGGCAGATGCAAAACTTCTTTGAAAGATAGCTTTGATGAATAGCACCCTGAGGGAGGCTGGTACTGCAATTGGTATTCATAGAGCCTTCCAACGGAAGAATATAGAACAAGCACAGGATGCGTCGGGAGCTGTACTGTAGCTGTAGCCTTAGTAGAATTATTTCTTTGAAGTTCAAATCTGAGAAATGAAACCGGATACGAAAGAAGGAGTTCCATTCCTCTTATAAGCTCTTCTTCACCTACGATCTTTAGACACAGCAATAATTATGGAAGGCAGAACCATTTTCGTTGGTTGGAAGCTGTACCCTCCTTCCTTCAGGCGGACTAAGAGAGATCCACAAAGGTGCTTCGTTTGGTGAATAGCGAAGTACAGTAACATCAGATGATATAGATGATCCAACCAGCAGTATCTGCCTAGAATTACATGAGAGCGGGCTTACTTTCTCCAAGGCTTACCACTCAGGAAGCCATTTCACGAAGAAATGAAGGGGATAGTCACTATGTGGCCTCAAAAACCAAGTCAAGGTATCTGGATCCCTGGTAGGGTCCTAAAGCAATGAAAAATAACTTCTGAGTATGGAAAACTACCTCTGAAAATATCAAGAAGAACACCGAGTTGGAGGTTGGCTTTTCCATCCCAAAACATATAGTCGTTCCAAATGGCCAGGCAATAAACGAACCTTTTTTGCAATCATTGTAAGAAATTGCTTAAAAATTCTTTGAGTAACTTGCACAGTCATCGGGTTGGTTCTTTGGCTGGAGGTGTAACATTATTGGAGGCTCCAGTTCCTCTGGGTAACTCAGTATATGAATTTCGGGGCAGGACAACATTGCACATGCAATTTTTGTCCCGTCAGGATTCCAAGTAGCTACTAGAGTGAGATCCAAAGCAAAGTGTAACTGACCCACCACAAGAGACGTAGTTAGCTACAGGAGTCAGTGTGTCGCGGCAGAAGTTGTCATCATCGGTGGTACTTGACTTCAATTTGAGAACACATAAAGAATTCGATTCACTCAGACAAAGTAAGGTATTTTCAGATGTTGGAGACCAGGAAATATTACGGTATTTTCCGTAAATGTGTTTCTTAGCCTCCTAATCGGTAAAGATTAGATGTTTGGTCACCAAACATGATGTGAAATACCGGTGGAATTGGGGCTGAATATGCCTTTCCTGTGCCAGAGGCTTTCCTTGATACTTGCAACATGATAAGAGACAAGTCAATCACCAACAAAGAGCCACTTTGTGTCAAACATGCCAAATGTAACTCTTCGACTTGCGACATGGACAGTAAGATAACTGGCGAGTCTGTTTTTATGTATACACGTCGTTCACCCCATAGCTCAGAGATTACCAAGCCATAGGATACTCCACTGAGCGTCGAATTTGTGGCACTCTCAACATAGGGTGCACAAGCAAAGCCAAAGGTGTTCGAGACAGCAAAGAGTGGCCCTGATGTGAGGGCACACAGGGAACTTTCTTGGGCACGACACTGAAGAGGAAGGAAGTTTGGACGTATTGCGGAACTAGAATCAGGTGGAAGAAGGAGGAACTGGAGGTCTGTCGAATCTTCATATGGAATTGAACAAGAATCTTCCTCCTCTGTGGAATCCTGAGACTCTTCACCTTCACTTTCCCTTCCACGGCTAAGTGGCAAAGGCTGTGAATCGTATTCCGATTCGTCTGTTTCTACTGATGCTGTGGATTGACTGGGCACAACAGTAATAGCAGGTGCAATGGGGATTGAGGGTGCAGATTTCATTGGTGCAAGGGGTAAGGTGGGTTTTTCTTTGTCCACACTATCAGCAGGGTAATTTTGGGCAGGGAGATTGGAGATAGGCGGTCTATCCTTGTTGACCGGTATAGAGACTGCAGAAAATAGTGTTGGAGAGAACGGATTGGAGGTTGCAGGAGTTGGGGATACAGCGGAAGGTGCCAACGCTTTGGGTGTCGAAATTTGTGATACTGGAAATAGATCAGAAGCTGTTGTGTTTTGGGGGGATACTGCCGGCTTTGGAAACGCAAGGGGTTCTCCTGTCTTAACAGTCAATGCGCCAAATAAACTGTCGGCCTGCGTGGTATCATTCTTTCCCGTACCACCGACGCTCACAGCGAAGGAATTCGTAACCGCACTTTCGGCAGGTGCATTTTCACTTGTAGTCTGGGGCTTGGCTCCCCACAAGCTGACAGCGGTGTCCTTGCCACTGCCACTCTCACCGCCAGTTGTGCCACTACTGCCGCCGAACCCTATGCTCTTGTTTGCACCCATGCCTCCGAACGTAATCGCACCGCCTCCAAAAATACTGGGGGCATCACCGCCACTTGCCGCATTCCCTCCGCTGCTGCTGCTGCTGTTGCTAGCCACGCCCCCATTGCTGTTGCTATTTGTACCCAGAGCACCAAACATGGTGGGGCTGCCTCCCCCACCAAATATACTCCCACCACCGCCGAATATATTCCCTATTCCTCCTCCGGTTGATGGGGCGTTGCTATTGGCACTGTCGCCCACCGTGCTGGTGGCACCCCCACCGCCAAAGATACTACCTCCCCCGCCAAATATGCTCCCTCCTCCCCCTCCCCCTCCCCCGCTGGTTCCGTTGTTGTTGGTCTTGTCGTTGACCACCACCCAGGGCACCACCGTTGTCGTACTCGTACTCGCACTAGTATTCGGATTGGTATTCCCACCACCACCAAACACACTGCCCCCCGCGCCCCCGCCCCCGCCGCCTCCGCTGCCCCCCCCGCCCCCGCCACCAAACACACTCCCCCCGCTGCTGTTGGTCGCCGTGGCCCTGGCCCCGCCAAACAGAGCTAGTGTTGGTTTCGCGCCCGACGCCCCCGTGGTAGACGTCGCTGCTGGCCCCAATGGTGGCACCACCCCAAACAGCGATGATGCTGAGGGGGGGGCTGTTGTCCCGAACGCCACCCCGGTGAACCCCCCCGACGACGACGCGCCGAACATGGGCACGATCGTGGTCGTGGGGGGCTGCTGTTGCCCCTCGGCACTCGTCTTGGTTGCTGTGTCTGTGACTGCGGGTCCGCTACCAAACACCGACATTTCTTGTTTGGTATTGATTCGTCGAAATCACCTCCCCGTGATTGCGTTTGTGTGTGTGTCGCGTGCTCAGCCCCCACCCCACCAACTTGGTGTGCAAACAAGGGTGGGCGAGGGAGGGGGATTCCACAATTGTGAACTTATAGTGTTACATATTCTATGTGCATTTATATGGGGACAAAAAGGTGGCCTACGGGCCACACGGGTTTGGTGCTCTGTCTGAAATGCCGTTGTAAGTGAGGAGGGGTGGTGAACTGTGGGTGGTGTTGGGGGGATTGGTTTTATAAGTTGGTGCAACTGACTGGTGATTTTCCTAGCAGACGGACCTGTGGTCTGCCAAGCCGTTCTTGTGCTTCATCACGAAGCATGTAGGCTGGGTAGTATGTAGCGGTGCCGTCTGGTAGCCGTCTGAGCAGGAGCGGATTCTTAAGGGTGTTGCTGCGGTTGCCTAGTGAGGTGTATCTGAAGATAATGTCAGAGATGTTTACACAATAAGTGCTGTTAGCTTACCCAAGGTCGTAAAGTGAACAGTAAGGAACGCTGGCAATTCGGAAAAAATCCCACACATCACTATAGGTCCAGTCGAGTATCGGGAAAACTCGCATCAACTTTGGCCATCCGGGATCGTTAGCTTTAAAGAAGTCCAAAGTCTCTGCCAAGCTCTCAGAAAAGAAAGCTTGAATGAAAAAAGAAGCCTTACCGCCACCAGGATCACTTCGTCTTGTTCCAGTGAATACCGCCTTTATTCCCTTGTCAACTTGTTCTTCCAGCCCTTTCCTTATTGATTTGTCCACTGAAACCATAGTTACACCATATCTTTTTAAAAAGGGTTAGAGCGAACACAGGAGAACGGAAACAAAAAAAAACCTTTCGCAACAGGACTGGACAAATTGATCTATTTCTGGGAAGCAATCGGTTGTTACAAAGTAGAGGCACGTCAATTTGGACATAGGCAAGTTCCTCGATCTGCACACGTGGTACAACAGGTGCAATAACACTGTGCAGTCTTTCCCGCCGTTGAAACTGAGTGCCAGTTGTTCCATACTGTAAAAACGCACGATTAAACAGGAAATTGACTCCCGTGTTCGGGTTTATACCTGTACTCGTCAAACGCCTGCTCGATAATTTGTACGGCGTGTATTATCTGTGGAGTAGCATTTGCCCACCACACCGCCGCGTCAACGGCAACTCCGTCTTCGTTGGTCGTTTCAGGCATAACGGACCAACAACAATCGCCTCGCGTCGCATCTACGTCGGCCGATTTTTCCGCACAGCCCATCCCCACATCATCATTGTCGTAGTTCCGGTACGTCGACGGTCTCAAGGTGCGCTGCACCGCTTTGCTCAACAACATGTTTGATTATTTGGTGGGTGTATTTCCACGTGGATCTCGGCCTTTTTTTCCCCCTTTACGAGTGTTTTTTTTATTGTGCGGTTCTTTGAATTTATCTTGAAACACGTTAGCCCTCGAAAGACCCAGAGAAAAAGAGACGCGGAAGTGTGGGTTATGAGTTCTATTATGGTTTTGTTTTTCTATTTGTTGGGGATGGGGGATGGTGACGTTACTTAGGCTCGGCAAGTGCGGATAAAGTGGCCTGGTTGGCCACACCTGAAGCAGGTCCTGCTGCCAAGTACGTAGGATGATGGGGGGAGCGGCACCTTGGGGGCCTCGGGGGTTGTTGCCGAAGCTGTGCTTGTGGTGGCCGCAGCTGTGGGTGTGGCTGCGGGTGTTGTGGTTGTTGCGGCTGTGCTTGGTGTGGTGCTTGTGGACGCGGGTGTGGTGGCTGCGTCAGCTGGGTTGCGCTTCACCTTGGTCTGTTGGTATGGTTAGTGCGCAAGTAGAAAAGAGAATGAGCGTACTATGTTGAGCTGCCTGGCGGGTCGTGGCTGCTGTGGTTGCTGGGCCTGCGGGTTCATTGGGCACCTCCTGGAAATGTGTCCGGGTTGCTGGCAGGTGTAACATATTTGGGGTGGCATGACAACGGCAACTCCGGTGGCTACTTGGGGTGTGGTAATGGGGGGCATGACAACCATTGGTTGTTGGGCAACAACTGGTGGCTGGGCAACAGCTGCGGGTGTTTGGGCGGTTGCTGCAGACTTCTTCTTGTTGTTCTTCTTGTTCTTGCGTCCGGCTGGTGGGGTTGCCTCACCGACTTGAGTTGAGGCAGTTGCATTGATTGTGGCGTTAGTAGTGGCATTTGTATCAGGCAACACGACAACGGGCTGTTGCATGGTTTGAGGGACAAACATTGCTTGTTGGGCATTGATGAATGGGCAGGAGCGAGAAATGTGGCCTGGTTGCTGGCAGCAGTAACAGATTTGCTTTAAACTATGTAAGTACTTCCACTTTGGGAAATGTCAAGCAACCTTGGGAGGCATCGTGCAGAAGCGAGCCTGATGTCCTGTCATGCCGCAGTTGTAGCACAGGCCAGTGAATGGCTGGGAGGGGGAACTCTGGGTAGGGGGCATCCCCATTTGGCTCATTTGTGCCATTTGGTTCATCTTGTGAAGAGGTTAGGTACACAAACAGAGAAGATAATAGTACTGCTATTGGATTAGTATTTTGTTATAGTACACTCACTGGGCAGTTCCTCTGAACGTGTCCGGTCTGGTTGCAGATAAAGCACTGTGGGGGGTTCCTTGCTGGCTTCTCAACAGGCTTTTTTGTGTGAGGTGCTTGTCATACTACGTGGAGGGAGAAAATTTACCGGCAATGTGCAGGTCTTCGCAATGTGACCGGTTTGCTGGCAATTGTAACAAACAGAGGCAACTGCTTCATTTGTGCACTCCTTGCTCACGTGTCCAACTTGTTGGCAACTACACCATGAACCAAAATTAATATCCAACGTTGGTTTTGCAAACGCGCTACGCCCGCCGCGCGGCGTACAACAAACACGCAACACAACGCGATTTTTTGTCTACTTGTAGCACTTTGGGGGCCTGCGACCACCAGCCTGAAAAGCGACTGCGCCCTGCATTTGCATCTCCAACTCTCTTCTCAAACACTCACTCGAAAAAATCTCTCACGCACGACGACGATCTCTACCGACCGCGGCTCCTTGCTTGGTTTTTTATGTGTTTTGCCTTCGCAGATCTCGCTTTCTTTTTAAACGTCATGCACCTGGACAACTGCGCAGTTGACAAAAAGAAAAGAAATAGAAAAATAGCCACAAAGCAGACAACTTGGGTGCTGGTGCCTTCTCATCTCCATCCAGGTGAATTTCAGGGAAGAAGAGGTGGTGGGGGAATGGAATCACCAAGATGGTGAGGGGGTGATTCTGTTGTGGCGGCTGTGGGCAGTGGAATCGGGATTGGAATAGACAATGGGATGGTTGTCGGGAGTGTGAGAGCTGGGGGAGTTATGTAGGGAAGAACTGGTGGTTTGATTGTGGTGAGGACCGGCGGTGCTGCGGAGGTGCCAGTGGGCTCCGGCTTGGGGGAAGGAGGGCCAGGCGGTGGTTCTATGGGTGTTGTGGATTCTGAGTGTGGGATGTTGCGGGAAACGAGGGCTGGGAGTGGTATGAAGTCGGTGAAAAAGTGTCCGGCAACGGGTGTGGAGGAAGAGAGTGAGTCGAGGGTTATGGTATATATCAAGGAGCGCTCTTTGTTGTGAAGATGGTACGTGCTGAGTACATCAAGTAAGGCATATATTAGTGTGGGCGATTGGAATGCTAGGGGATTGTGTTCGTGCAACCTAGAAAAGCATAAGTATGAACTCCATAGTGCAGCGAAGTACTTGATAAGTGTCTTTATTGAGGGGTCGTGAAGAAGTGCTACAGGGTTAATTAAACTTATGGCTGCCTCTATTATGTCATCTCTTTCATCGCCGAATTTGAGTCCTCCAAGTGAAGAAATATAAGGATACATCAACTTTTGGCCTTCCAAGTTTTGGGAGGTATCGGCTGTCTGGTGCTGCTGATCTTGGTTTAGGGGAGGTGGCATATGGCTGGCCCAACTGCCTTCGAAATGAACGAGAGGGACTTTTAGCAGCTTGCAGTTGTGGATATCAGATGGAATGCACACGGCAGTTGTGTGCGATTGCGGGGAAGGTGTCCACCCATGGCGGATTAATTGCTCGTGAGAACTGTCAACTTGGGATAGCAGCCCCAGTACAACAAAGCACATTCTGTTTTCGCATTTGTGTTATTGTTATAACCAATTAGAATTGACTAATACCCTCGCAATGTAAGATCCGTGCAATTTTCTGTAATGTCAACAATGACAGGAAGTGCTCCCATTTCTGTGAAGTAAGTAAAGCCAAGCTTTGTGGATCCAACTTGACCCTAACAACATTAAAATCCCGCTATCATTTTGTCCGTACCATTGCCATGACAGCTGCTCTTCTCTGAATGCAACTTAGAGAAGAGTCTGTGATGATCCTCAGAAACTGCTCGAAATGTCCGCTTCTCTTAATCAAATCCAATCCTACTTCAGTTTTGGATAACTCTCCATACAAGTGCGGAGGAAGGGTAACAACATCTGAAGCACTAGAAGGATTAAACATCAATGACGGGCTAACAATTTAATGTTATACAGATCGGCTCCCGCTTTTAGATTTCGTTGCCAAACTGTTGGGTCCAATTTCTCCCACATAAAACTTTCAAGGGAATACACATATTCAACATTGCGTTTCTCAAGCCAAATTTGCATTTCTTTCTGTAGATATGACTTGTCAATTTTGTTGAGGCCGCTTTTGCTTCCAAGAAACCTAAGGAAGTGTTAAGTTTAACTCTTGGTGATTTTCCTACCTCAAAAATAAATCTTCTCCCTTTCTATCAAGCAGTGTTAACATGATAGGGTCAGAGACTCTTAGAATTGCTTGTTCTAGACAGGCAGAATCGCTGCATGCATCGTCTAATATTGACAATGCAGCTCGCACAACCCGCTTGTAAGGGTCCTTATCTTTCATCTTGCTTTGCGTTAGGAAACATTGGGTTGCGGTTCATACAGCCAGATCAATCAATGTTCTGATTCCCCATATGTGAAAGTTGTCCAAGCCCTTGTGAAGAAGAAGCTGTAGGTGTTGGGTTGCTCTATACCTTATCTAATTTCAAGAGTTACAAAGATCAATTCAAATGTATAGTCACGTACAGTTATTGGAACTGTCGGATACAACATACACAAAAGAATGTCCTTGGAAATTTTCCTTTCACACTTAGTTGTCAAAGGGAAAAAATGTGTTGTACCGATTGAAATCTAGACATTGTAAAATAGATTTACTTAGATCTTCCCTTCCCGATGAAATCGTGCGCATATACAAATCGTAAATGAGGTGTTTCTTCAAAAGCTTGTTTCCATCCTTCGTTTCAGTAAGGCCACCTTAAGGAATAAGTTCAAGCAAAATAAAGCAAAAAATCGACTACTGGGTACCAAGAATATTGAAGTAATCTCTGCTCATAGTTTTCAGTTGATTATCGGAGGAGAATATTCTGGAACTCGGGTCACAGGTTTTCTAAGTAACTCAGGGAAAATACTGATAGTAAAACTACCGTACAGTAGTGATTTTGTGCTCTATGGAACTTCCCACATTAGCTAAAGTATTTGCACGAGAACGACCACCACCTGCGGTGCTCGCGCTACTTGGCTGAGCAGATCCCGAGGTGGTTCCACCTGTTCCTGCTAAAACGGCATTATTTTCATCAAGCTCCGATTTGAGGCAATCAGCAATTTGAGAAACAAGTTCCGAAAGAAGATCGCTTGCACTGGTTTTAACGAGATTCCGTAGGAGTTGTTTTCCTGCTCTTGTGTATCGCTAAACAACATTAATTCACAGCCTTAGGTGAAAGGCTACCTCATTCGAGCTGGTAATTTTTGCTTGTGAGAATTCCTTCTCTCTTGGCTTGAAAAAGGACAAAAGGCGTTTGTAAAACTGTGTCTTTAAAATCGTTTCTGTATGTGCTGCAAAGAGTGAGACCATGTAAAAAGATGATATCTTACCAGGATTAACAAGGGGTCCTTCCAATACTTCAACGATGGCATCTGCATTCCACTTGGAGTAGTCTTTGTTGGAGAGAACCTTAGCATGGAGGTAAATAAAAAAGAACGTGAATTTTACTACATTTGTGGCATCAATCATCTGCAATAGGTGTTCATCGTCCATTGACCAGTCCATTCTTGCTTTAACACCTTCGATTATTTCCAAACGAGCATCTTCTCGTTCACTGCCATCATTTTTCTCTCCTTGTGCCGCCTTTTTTTTTTGCTGGTTGAGAATGTTTATTGATTGTGAAATACTGACTTTGACTCTTGAGTGTGAGTGAAGATTAGTTATTACTGCAATTGCTCTTGCAGCTTGCGGCGGTATTGGTTGGTGATCACCAACTCGGTCTAGCATTGAACCAGTATGTGGAGGAACAACCAAAGTAGCGCTATTCACAAGTGACGGTAGTTGCTTTGGACAGATTTAGTTTTACAAATTATGTTAACCTAAATACTTGTAGGTCAGCACATTGTTCAGGAGATAAGATTTTGCTTGCAAGAAGTAAAAGATCGCCAAGAAGAGCAGTAGCTTTTGTAGTATAAGGAGGATTTGATGGAGACAGCCCGTAATTGAGAGGAGGTGTGTTGGAAATAGACACAAGAACCTATTTGAAGTTATCCTCTTAGGTATTCAAATCACAGTTTAACTTCGATTAAGCCAGATTTGATAACGGCGATCAAAAGCATTGCCCTACACAATGTTCAGTAAAAGGAAGAATTCAAAGTTAGTACCAGTAGTTTACAAGAAGATTATGACGAGGTTTAGCCAACTTGGCAATAGAACTTGATACAGCTGAAGTTGAGGAGGGTGGTGTACTTCCCCGGTTGACATTAGTGGGTTTAATGGGTTTAGGGGTGTGGAAAAGATCAAAGAACATGTCCAAGATGGCATCCTTCCCCCCAGTTAAAAAACGGGATTGGGATAAAGCTTACATGGAAATCTTCTTTTGGTAACTAAATAAAACATTAAATGAGACACGATAAGGATTGCTGGTACTTTTAAAGCAGAAACAAGGGACTCTAGGCCAAAACTAATTTGATGAGGAGACAGTGGAATAAAGGGGAGGAAGGCCTACTCGGAAGAGAATTCAATGATCCCTTGCCAAGACTGCAAAACTGGAAAGAATGGTGCGTGGGAAAAAAATAGTCAAAAAAAAAAAAAAAAAAAAAAAAAAAAAAAAAAACCTGAAAAAACAAATTGACGTGATTTGAGCAGTTGGGCTTTACGGATATTGAGTTCTTCTGAGGGAATGCCAACCGATTTACCAGTGCGTTTGTCACGTGCCTGCTGAAAAGTGTTTAATACGTTATACCCTACAACAGAGATTGTAGAGACACCTGGGTGTTGGCGGAATCTTTTGGGTCTTGGTACTGAAGATTCACCCCCAAGTTGGATGTTAGAGGCCACAGGATCAGCTGATTTATGTTCATTGAGTTTATGCTGTGTAATATAATATGTACCTGTAAAGAAGTTTCAGGCCGGATGTACTTTCGTGTGCACTCATCATTGAGTAGGAAGAGAATAACCCTCACTAACGAGGAAAACATGCCTTAAACACAATGAACAAAAGTGTTTGAAGGTCGAAGCATAGTAATTACACTCGTAGGAGGGGTTCAGAGTAGCATTAAATATGGTAGTAATTCCGTTACAATGAGCCGCCAGCTGTGGATTTTGTATTGCTAAATGAACATCAATGAGGATCAAAGAGAAAGGTCAACTAACCAAGTTCACAGAGAAGTTCTAAGCACTGATGTGCAAATACGTTGTCTAGGGGAATTAATATTGGAGGAAAAGTGCCATGACACGTTACTTTCTTCTGGAATTTCAGTCACTGAGACGAGAGCTTGGACAATACTCCTGTTTAAAAGTTGGGGAAATAGAAAGATTCAATAAAAAAAAAATAAATACACACCTATGAACCAGAGAAGGAGAAACAGCAAGCATTGTTTGACAGAATTTAAATGCTTCGTTGCGTTCCTCCCCTTGCTTGTCACGGGCTGAAAGGGGTCTTTCAAGAGATCTTGTATGATTTAGTACAGCACAGGTGAGAAACAAGATACTCACCGTGCTATAAAAAAAGGGATATGGGAGTTATTCAAGGCGGCAATGAAGTGGGATGTCTTGCAGAACCCGTGGAGTGCTCTCATTCCTGCTATTCTCAGAGGTCGGATACGGCTTATGAGAAACTCGCGGACACTTGGGTATATTGTAAGAAGTTGGGTGAGTCAGGTTAACTTACGCATCGATAAGTGCCTTGGGTTCATGGTATAGGGCTATATCTTGAACAATTTGGCTTATTTCAATCAAGTTGTTTAAAGCACAGAGTCTGTCATTTTGCGATGGCTTAGAGAGAGTGGAAACGACTTGTGCAAGGTATCCCTTCTTATCTGGACTTAATTTAATTGCGTCGAACCTAGTACTTGGCAGATACCCCACAAAAAGCACATCTGAGCAGGGCTGAACTGATTAAAGGGCGGTCTTTTAGCCTTGAATGAGCTAGCTGGGGATTCGGATTCATATAGATCCACGATAGGCGGCGGTATGGGTACCATTTTCAGAGGTTCAGGAAGTGGGACCACAGGGCCACTGGCACTTGATCCAGGGTTTTCCTGTGGCGATTGGGTTGAGGACTGGGGTAATGGGGAGCCGAGGTGAGTTGGACCAAGGCTAAGCCCGTACTCAAGCCATTTTCGAAGGAGAGGTGAAGTTGGTGCAGGAAGAGGCGGTAAAGGAGGGAGTGGGGGTGGAGGGGGCATTCCAAAAGTTGGACCAAGTGAAAGTGGTGGAGGGATAGCGGCATTGAAGTGTGATGGTGATGTTTGAAGAACGCTGAGTACAGAAGAGTGAGAGGTGGCCGCAGTACTATTTTGTGCAGGTGCAGCCACTGGAATAGCGAGAGGAGGCAGTACAGGTGGTGATGTAATTCTCGGAGGTGCCTGCACAGGAGGAATATTCACAGTTGGTGTGATAGATTGTAGTGGTGGAGATGTTGGGGGTGGTGTCATAGCTGGTGTTGGCGGTGTTACAATCACACCAGGTGTAGGCAGAGAAAATGTTG
>JAHLWZ010000997.1:0-31678 GCA_020536535.1 Pelomyxa schiedti | reverse complement strand
GTGTTGAGGTTCTTGACTAAGTTGAGCCAGTTGGTTTCAGTTGGCGGAGTGTTCATGGCAGTGTGAAGTTTGTGGTGTAGGGGTTTGGTGGGTCGTTCTTGCATGATACTCCTGTAGATGTCGGTGGGAGTGCTCATGTGGGCTGGAATATGCTTATTGAGGAGGGCAATCTCCCAAATTGGGCTGGTGCCATCTTTGTTTGTGGGGTTGTGACAGATAGGCTGAAACTGCTGTTGCAACGTTCCACCACATCATATCCAGCAAGGGTGTAGACAGCCCCCCTTGCTTTTTGAGGGTGGTGAGGTGCTCCAGGGATGTGCAGTTTGAGGGGGTGATCAATCGAAGATCTTGGTCATGTATGGTTTCCAGATGTCTGTTGGGGAGAAAACTTCAAATCGGCATTGGTATTGGAGGATGGAGTGGATGTAGATATTGGCAGCCAACACTTTATGTTGGAGGCCAATAACCTTCGGAATGATGGCTTGAGCTCTCTTGCAGGCTTTGTTGATTGCTGGTTCAATCAGTGATGTGACCGATGTATACTCCTAGGTACTTATACTTTGTCACAGTTTGCACCGGCCAGGCTGTCAATGTTTTGTCCTTGGCTAATGAGGGAGACGCAGCCAGCACTTCCGTCTTGCGGAAGTTCAGGGATGCTCCTGTAGCCCGGCAATAAAGATCAAAGGTTGGAGCTCCTGTGTCGAGGTACTTGAGGTTCCTCCAGGCAGTGCAGATATCATCTGCATAAGCTGACACTTTGGGTTTGGCTGGGGAGCATTGTAGGTTCATGAGGAGTGTGTCAATTACCACGTTAAAAATCAGAGGGGAGAGCGGACAGCCTTGCTGCACTCCCCTCAGTGGGAAGTGGATGCCGGAGGGTAGGTATGCTTCAGTGTCTTGCATAAGGTGCGTAATAACGTTAGTCCAAGACTGGGGCATTCCAACATGTCCCAGGATGTGGATTATGGCGTTCCTATCCAAATTGTCATAGGCCTTAGAGAAGTCAGTGAAGAGGAATTGGGCTGCTACATTGTGGTTTTTGAGTGTGTAGAAGGTGTTGGCTACTGCTGTGATGTTGTCATCAATGAGCCGGCCTTCAAAAAACCCATTCTGGTTTGGGTGGCACAGCTGGGCGATAAGAGGGTTGAGAAGGTAGGCCATTGTTTTCGTTATGATGCGGTTGTCAGTATTGGGAGGGGAAATTGGCCTTGATTCATCTATTCTTGTTGTTCCTTCCACTTTCAGGAAGGAAAAGAACAGGGAATCATTGAAATGTGGGGGAGCTGTGTGCTCCGTTAACCAGTGGAACATATTGCATAATATGATGGTTGACAGCTTAGGTAGGGTTTTCCACGCCGCAAAGCTGATGCCGTCTGGTCCTGGGGCTGATTTGGATTTGCATGAAAGGATTGCTGCCTCTACATCATCAGGGGTCAACATTGGAAATGGGCCTAGTTTTTTCCTGTATTTGCTCAGAAGGGTCTTCAGGGCCTCTCCATCTGATGATATCGGACCGAGGAGAGGGGCCCAGAATTCCTTAGTTATTTCATCTTTCCTCAGGGCGTTACTGGGGTTGCGGGGTCCAACATTTGAGCATAGAGACTGCTCCTTGCTGGAATCTCAGGGAATGGTGTGTGCTTCTTCTTGGGGATTTTGATGTCTAATTGAGTTTTAACCCATGTGATTGCCTCTTGTATTTGGTCCGGGCTTGGAGGATAGTAGTCGAACAGATCTGCTACCTCCTTGTTTCTTTCAATGATGGTCAAGGCTTCTGTTGCAGATGCTTTCTGCAACTTAAGCAATGCTGAGAGAGTATCCTGCTGTGTGTTATTGTGGTTGTTCATCGTTTGCCATGCGGCTTTGGTTAGTAGCCTCTTGTAGGTCTTCCAGCATGCCACTGGATTGTCAGGGAGGCTTTCTGGAAGGATTCTCAGGAGGTGCAACTTGTATGCAGTTTTCCATGGTTGACATTGCTGCTTGTCTCAGGTTTGCTGACCTCTCAAAAGAAGGGTGTTGGTATTTGAAGAGTGGGATATTGAAATCCCCTATCAAGATGGTTGCCGATGTGTTACTTGGGGTGTATTTTTTGTTAGCGTGTTCCCAGAAGTCTGTCGCTTCTGGGTGGCCTAAGTATGGGGCATAGACGCCGATAATGTCTAAGGCTTGATTCTCCCAGAGAATTTGAACCTTGGACATTCGGCCTTCCATCAGGACTTCGGGTTGTGTGGGGTTGAGGGATTTGAAAATCAACACTTGTGCCAGAGGAAACAAGAAGAAAAGGAGTCTCTGATGCCGGTTGTAACTCCACAAGGAGACAGATTTAGGAAGAAAATTGTTGCTAAAACGGGGGCGTAAAAGTGCTCACCAGGACTGTGCAGGATATGTACGCCCATTTCGTGATTGTTTCCCGAGCCTTGTTGCAGTTTCTTTCTTTGAATGTCTCTGCCATGGCGTGCACATGCTCATTTGTGGCCGGCTCAACCCATTACTGCTATGTGCTCATTTGGCTGTGCTCAATGCCACTTTGATGATGGCCTCTTTTGTTTTTGCTTTGCTTCTTCTGCCCAAGTCATGCACTCCACTTCCTGAATTTGGGTTTATATAACTTATAAACAGTCTACTCTTTATGTTGCATTATTTACAATTCTATGTTGGAGAGGGGTAACAAACCGTGACGATTTTGTTTTGAATCCAACAACACAGTCACAATTTTATGACATAGGTTTTTCCCAGGGGTTTTTTGATTGCCCACGCCATCTCATCTCATTCCTGCGCCTACCCACCACCGAGCCTCACCCAGCATGTACTCTCCCATAATAATGGAAATGGATGTCGAACTACTACACACCCGTAGGACCACAACCGCCACGGCTACGACAGCAAAGGAGAACACGGTTTTTATAATCAACAAGGCAGAGGAAAAGAAAAAAAAGACTGAGAGTGAGGATTTTGGGTTTTTTCCAGCGATCCCATAATCCCGACCGGGGCAGTTCTCGGAGTGGATAAAAAGAACGGAAAAAGGACTGCCAAACAGAAGGAAGAAAGGTGTCATGAAACGACGGACCGCGACCACCGGGGCCGGGGTGCGTCGCACGCTCTGGGGCACGGGCCCTGGGGTATTGCCAGCTTTCAACACCGAGCTTACACACAATGGGTGCCTCTGGGCTGCATGGGCCGTGTTAACTCCGTAAGTCCCCCTTTCCATGCACCTGCCAGTAAGTTTGGTTTTTTTTCTTTTTTTTTTTTGGGGGGGGGGGGGGGGGGTGTGTGGAAGTATATGCAAGTATCTTTCTTATTGTGTGTCCTTGCATTTGAGAGAAGGAGGTGGTTTTGTCAATGAAGGTCTTTTCCTCTTGGGGTTTGGTGGGTTGAAAACAGCTGTTCCTTGAGTTGTTGTATACAATGAAGAGGTTGGAGTACGTGATGAGGTTATGCTTGTTGAGGTTGTAGTGCTTGTGTTTGTTATTGTTGTTGTGGTGAGCGTTACTGTGCTTCCTGTTGAAGGGAGTGTTTGTGTTGCTTGGCATGGTTGAAATTTATTGAGGTTCTCTTTGTGTTCATCTGTGGGAGGGTTCTCATTCTCGCCACTACTGGTACTGTTGTTGTCTTCTTCCTCATCATTCTCATCTTCATCCTCATCCTCGTCCTCACTGCTATTTGTGTCATCGGCCTTATAATCGTCGTCTTTCCAAGCTTGTAGCCTCTCCTTCTTGCTCTCTGAAACCATACTCTTCCTCTTTGTGGTGCGTTTCCTGAACCACCTGGGATTAGGCGCAGAGAACGTGCTGCAGGGGGGAGATGAAGGTGAAGGGGTAGAAGAAGGAGATGTTTCTGGTGAGGATTTTCCACGGCCAGTCAGGCACAGGAGGTGATCATCATTCCAGTTCCAGACTTTACTGCTTGTGGCCCAGCCTTTGCGTTTGTGATGCCTGGCAACGTGCTTATGGAATTCAGAGAGAGCCAATTGCAGTAACGCCTTCTCCCGCGCTCCCGCGTCATCACACTCACAATTGTTACAGAAAGACATGAACCTATGTTGCTTATCTATGAAGGGCTGGAGTGCACTGCACCTAGTATCAGTGGCTAGAACCAGGCAACTGGAGAAGACCACGAGCTCCGCCCTTGGAAATTGGTCCGTAAGGCTTGCATAGAGTTCAGCAGCCGAGTATGAGAAGTCTTCACCATTCTCGTCCTTTATGATTGGGCGCAAAGGTGCCGACCCATCCCAATCATCGTCCGCAGCACCGTTCCCGTCTCTGTTAAGCCAGGCCAACTGCTTTTTGGTACTTATCTCACTGGCATGCAATAGTTGGCCATGAGCCACAACGATGATTACATCGATTGACTCTGCTGGCATGTTCTGCTCGTCCATGCATTTTCCGTTCAAGTTTTCTCTGAGGCCAAGTTAAACAAAAGGTGAACTCGTGAGGGTGGTGCCTACACTTCATCTGAAGATCGTGGAGTAACGCTGTAAACCGTGACTGAAGGCTGAGAGCGAAAGAAGGTACGTAGTGTGTCCCCCCATGGTGGTCCCTCCATCATCTCCACTGTTAAAATGTTCCATCTAAAGCTATCTATTGTTTATCATGGTAAGAAGAAGAGAAACAATGTTGGGTATTTGATTGGGCTAAAGGAAACACAGTCAGCACCTGTTGATGTCGCACAGGGCAGTTGGCAAACCTCATCCCAAAACTTTGTTGCTGAATTGGGGTGAGTTTGGTGAACACTTGGCTCAGGGGGCTTCTTTGGGAGTAGCTTGTTTGCCGCCTTCCTTTCCCTTCCTCCAATCTGCCGCCTCTCCCTTCGCTTATCTCGCATAATCATCTTCACTTGGTCACACAGTGTCGTCCACTGACATGATTCTTTGACGCGGAATGAGGCCGTGCCCTTGATTGACGCAACGAAGCCTTGGCTCTCCAGGGCAAGCAACATTTTGCGGCAATCGCTGCGCCGCTTTACATCACATCCCCCCATGCGGTGGAAATGAGAGGTGTGGAAGACCCTGGAATACAAGTTGTGTGGATTCAGCACTCTGACAATGCCGCCCTGCTTCCCATTTCCTCGCTCCTTCGTGAGTCTGCAAACAGCCCCCAGAACAGCCCACCAAGGTACGGCAACGTCGGCCGACACGTTGTCGTTCAATGTCGCCACATTCAGCGGAGTGACAGTTGCCCCTGCCGACGCCACCTCGTCCTCAGCTTCATCCCCATCCTCAGCCTCAGCCTCCCCTCCATCGCCACCAAGTGCGCCAGAGCCGCCACGTGAAGCGCGAGCATCCACAGCGCGTGCTGCTGCTGTAGATGTCGTCGCCGCCGACCCCGATGCCGACACGAATGCGGAGGGGCGCTTGGCGGGGAGTACAATGTCCCAGCCGTCGTCTCCGTCGCATTCCCCTGCTCGTTGCGCACGTGCAGTCAGTGCATCGGTCGTGTAAAAAAAAGACACCGAGAATCTGTTGGGACCCTGAGGGAGATTCAGGCGACACCCAGGTTCTAGTGCCTTTATAAGGCGGGAACAACACCACAGTGGCTAAAGCAAAAAAGCTAAAGTAATAAACAATAAACTCTTAGAGTCTAACTTTTAGGTTCAGAGCTTTCTATTGGTAAATCTATTGGATAGATGTCTTTTCCGGACACTTCTAAGAGTTTGTGTTTAGAAAAAGAAAAAAGAAATAAAGAGGGAATGGCCAACAGATCGGTTCTATTTATTTATGGTGCAGGGTTCCTGGTGTTTTTGCACTCCGGCACAGTTTTGTTTGGTGCTGGCATTTGCTGTTGTGATTCTGGTGGGTGTGGGTGAATGCTGAATGCTGCCAAAAAGCAGTGGTGCTTTTTGCATACAGGTCAGTGCTCATAGGCACCTGTGAGGCTAGGTGGGTGGTGCGGTGCCGTGCCGTGCCGTGAGACTGCTTGGGGTTGTGGATGTGTGCTGGCAAATGAGCAACCCCAGGGCCGCTTCTCACTAATTGTTCCCGTCCTGCAGCTGTCGTGGTTGTTCCTAGGTGCTAGTGAGAATGAAGTCATACAGGGTGAGCGTACCAGTACATATTGTTTGGGTTCCTATCAGCTTGTCTTGAAGACCAGTGGAAATAATAACAACAGGGACACCTGTAGAAGTTAGAACAAGATATAACAGAAGAGCTGAACATACTTGTGGGGTGGTACTACACACAGGCAACCAAAGAAGTAGTGTGGCTGATACCTGTTAGATATCAGCATGAAGTGTTAATGTGGGCAGGGAGCACACTCACAATGGTGACTTAGTATTTTGAGGACTTCTAGAATCTCTTCTTCTTTGCCAGCATTCTACTGTGGTTTTTTCCAGAGTTGTAAACGATCCTCTCTGATGCAAGTTAGAAGGAAATACAATACCAAAGGGACTGTACCTTGCTGTGTTAGTTCCACTGTAGCGTGTACTGCCATCAATAATTCAGCCGTGGTACCATGTAAGTGTCACAAGAAATAACAAATGTGTTTTTCTTTGACATTATTCAGAAAAGTGTATCTCTTTCGTTTTGGCGATGACCCATTACGTTTCCTGAGTGACCATGTGAACCCTGTCGTGTTGCAGTGTTGTGCACAGCCCACCCCCACCCACGAATGCGCTCCCCCACGATGAGGTCAGCACTCATTTGCAACTGCAGGTCCCCACGGCGTCCATGGGACAATGGTGTGGAGTTGATTCTCATCCACAAGGGGTCTGTCTCATCTTCATTCCCCACTCTGTACGACCTCTTCATGCTCACCACTCCCAAGGTCACAGGGGAAACCACCATGCTGGCAAAGATGTCACATGACGTCATTCATACAGTACATAGGCGTCATTCATACAGTACATAGGCATAGCCGACAGGGGCGAACCGGCGCCACAACGTGTGTGTTTGAGAAGCAGGAACGACGTCATTTGGTCTGCCAAAAAGGATGAAGTGGCAGAAGACATTTGCAGGAAAAAAATGCTCTGGCAATAGTGACCCATATATACACTCGGCTCCACTTTGTGAGTTGGCCCAAGTGATAAAGTCTTACCGCTGAGAGCTGATCAACTTGATCAGCGGTGATTCCTATAAAACCACGAATGTCGGGTGACGATGACAGCGACGGCGAAGTGTTTTACGACGCGTCATCCGGCGAGGACGACGACGACCAAGCCACCGACGCCCCGCCGCCTGCGACGCCCCCCGCCTCCGCCCCCCCGCCGTCGTCTCCCGCGCCCCCTCCCGTCGAGGCACCGGCCGTGGCCGCGCCCCCCGCGACCCCCGAGGCACCCGTCGTTGTGGCACCACAGCCAACGGCGCCGACTCCGACGCCCACGACGACATATGCACATGATGTAGATAGTAACGATGGCGGTGGCGAGGAAGGCGTGGGTGTGAGTGCGAATGTGAATGCGAATGTGAATGTGAATGTGGATGTGGGCGCGGCGGCGAACATGAGGACCGCTGTTGAGGTTGCCCCGCCGACGCCGATCGTTGTTGCTGTTGTAGTCGGCGCCACAACGGCCTCGACGACGCTCGGCTCCGCCCGCGGTTGCGCTGCTACTCCCACTGATGGCGTGGATTCTGGTTCTGCTGCCGGTGCAGATGGTGCCGCCGTGTCTGCCTGCGCTGATGCGAATACTTGCGGGAGTGATGCTGGTGGGGGCTCTGGTTTGGTGATTGGGACAGCGGAGGAGGACACTGAGCCGGGCGTCATCGAGGCTGAGCCGGTGGGTGGCACGGGCGCTGGCTTGGGCAATGATTCTGCTGCTGGGGCTGCTGCTGATAGCGCCGTTGCGGAGCTGGGCGTAGCTCTTGGTGCTGTCGAGCCACACGTACTGAAAGAGGGGCAGGTTGAGAAGAAGGATCCACTGGTTGGCGTCTCTGTGGGAGACCAACAGGGCACGGTGGGTCTTGTGAATGTGGGGGGAGAGGCAGCTACTTTGGCAGAGGTGAAGAAACCCGCTCAAGACACTCTGGTGGTGGAGGAAAAGGAGATTGTGCAATTGGAAGGAAGCCATGAAAGCGAAGGAAGTATTCCTCGAATAGGGCATGATGAACCTGCGGTGGATGTCGGGTTAGACGCTGTAACACCAGTCGATACAAGTATTTTGGCAGTGGATGATATTCTACCCCACGTCACCAGTAATGACAACTTTCCGTCTACATCCCCGAATCAAGAGCCCGGCTCAGATCCTTCAGAAAAGCACTCACCAAGTGATTCTCTAAATGGGAGTGCGCACTCTCATCAGGAGAACATAGTTGCCCCTAGCATCTTGCCAGTTGTGGAAGAGCACCAGAAAATGACACCTTTTTCAATCCCAACAGCAGATTCATACGACCCGAACCCCCTCACAACGCCATCCTTTATTCCCTCTCTTTCCAGTGCCCAAGGCAATTCTTCGGGATTGTCACTGGCAAAAAGGAGGAGTGATACACAAGGTGAGAGCTCTGCTATTGGAACAGAAACAAAAACCAGTACAGATGATGCAACCCAGGTGTATACAGCTCCAGCTCTCATTGATGTGACAGCAGTTTCTGGGTCAGCTTCTAGCTCAAAGGCCTTGGCAGACATTCATGTAATACCACCAACTTCCTTGTATCCCAAATTAGAATCTGCTCCAAACCCGGTTCTTCCCCCCAAATCTGAAATAGGATCGTTGTTGATATCAGAACCAAAGCAATTTACTATTATCCCCCAAACAAATACCTGCCAAGACCGTTCATCCATGCCGAACTTGCAACAGGACCCTAAGTCTTCAGCGGCAGAAACACATGATAATGAGCCTCACACTGATGCACATAACACTCCACCTTCTCTAGGTGAGCATAGTTTAGGAGTAGATCTAAGCCAAACTTCGAAAAAAATAGAAGGATCCCCGACAGCCCAACATACACCACCAGAACCAAAAGAACCAACAGAGAACATTACTCTTTTAGAACTTCCCGATTCTCCTTTTGAACTTCTTACTGCTGTGAGTTTGATCTCAGCACAAGAACCTCCAAGTGATCAACTGGGGAAACCTGGCGTTTTATCTGCATACCCAATCACGACAGAGAATCAAGTTGTATCTAATGACAAACCAACACACACTTCAAGAATCTCTGACATGTGTATTCCTACTCCTACCCTATATGATCCCCTTTGGTCCCTTCCTCCCTCTCAGACACCAACACAATCTGATAAAGCAGTCAGCACAGCAACCGCTTTGAGCACTCCTCCAACCAACGAGGATATAAAAGCTAAAGCAGGTGGTGAGTCACCTGGGGTTTCAAGCCAGGCACAGATTGACTGTACCACTGGTGACCAGGGAAAACCTACTGCTGTTACACTTGGTCCAGAAAATACTGGGAACAGTAATACAAAAATTCTTTCCAGCTGTGTTATTCCTGATTACTGTGACAAATTCAACTGGGAGACAGAATGGATTCTCACTGACCCGGATGAATATGAAATAGATATGAACGCACAACAACAACCAGGGGATGGCTGGCTGAAATGGCTTACTGGTTTGTTTTTGTGTTTTCTTGGGAAATCTCAATGTTTTTTTTTTAGGAACGATTGTATCAATACCAGTATCATCATGGAAGGCTGTAACCAGTTTAGGATTCAGTGTTGCTGGATTAATGAAGTCCTTAATTCTCTCAAGTGAGATGGAAGATGCCTGTAAAAAGATATGGTAAGCCTAACTCGTGATGGTATTTTAGTAACCATTTAACTCAGGGCAATATGTTGCAAGTACTTCCAAGGTTGAATATTTCAGTAATCATTGTACCTATTCATTTCCTAGACATTCCTCCAATGGATCTTTTTATGGGTATACTTTTGTTAAGTGCATATTACAATGGAAATCCATCACCTCCAGAAAGTATTAAGGTATGGAAAATTTCAATTCGCGAGGGAATAACATTGATTGCAGGAAGTAACAGACCCAGAATATGCTACCTTAGTTGCTGACATGATGTTGCACGCAAGGTTTGGCCAACTTTCCTACATTAATTACCTTGTCATAACTTTTCCTCTAGTGGGAGCTATGGTTGGAAATTAATGGGTGGTTTCATGACAAATTTTGTCGAAGGTATAAACAATCGATTTCTAACAGTTTACTGACGATTCTTGATAGGGACCAAAGTGCCTGCATCAACTGTAAAGTTATTTAACTCAAACAATTCTTTTACTGTGCCTGTAGATTGCTCCTCTTCTGGCAAACAATAAAAAGGCAAATCTTGATGCCCTAAGGAAACACACTGGACTATTACCATCTGACATTTATTCACAACAGTGGGAAAGCACGAGATTCAGTCCAGGACATTATTGTGCCGTAGATCATGAGAGGCAGTGCATTGTCGTTTCTATTCGAGGCACTTGGGGCCTTCATGATACCGTTGTTACATATCCTTTCTTTTACTCTTAATACTCACCAGGTATCAGACCTTGTTGCTGAAAACGAGCCATTTGAATTTTTTGGTCGCAAGGGAAATGTTCACCAAGGAATTCTCACTTGTGCCAGACGAAAGTTTGAGCAACTTCTACCCCACATACAACAAGCTGTAAGTGACCATCCAGCACTACCGATTCATGTGGTTGGTCATAGCTTAGGTGGTGGTGTTTCCACCCTCCTTGCCATGTTACTCGCTGCTAAACACCCAGAATGGCGTGTACGTGCATTTTCATTTGCGCCTGCAGCTGTGTTGAGTTTAACTCTTGCTGAAGCACCGGAGACAAAGAAAATAGTGTCCTCATTTGTCTACAGTGACGACATAGTACCGCGGCTGAGTTATGGTTCTCTGGAGGTGATTCATTAATTCTTGCTTGGAAAAGACGATGACATCTTTCTCCAGATATTTAAAGGCCTGATAAAGCAAACTCTTTCACATACACAAAACAATAAACAAAGGTTCTTCCAGTACATGGCCTCTGGCAAGGTAAATGCAAGTATCAAGAATGATTTCATTTTTACTTTGCCAAATGGTTCCTGACAGTAATTTTGTAGCTTCTAGGTTCCTACCTTCAGAAGAAGATAGCAAAAATGTTACAATGCAGTTGCCAGGCAAATTTTGACTCAACAATGGACTCCTCATCAGAAATGCTTCAAGCCTGTCTCCTCCCTGGGGGAGAGGTATACTTTTTGGACAACAGGCTGCCATCCTCTCCGCTTTTAGCCATAAAACCAAACCAAGACAAACTTGGACATGTTGAAGTAGGAAACGCAATGCCGTCACCTCCTCCCATTGCCAGCCAAATAAAGCCCTACGTTATTAACCCCTTACTCCCACTCAAATCTTCAATTCACCCACAGCCAATTACCGCACAAGGAACTACTGATAATCTTCCTTCCCTCTTTGCAAGTACGTCACCAAGCACAAGCATTACACCTTTGAATACCCACCTCCCCATCTCAATTACAAACACACCTTTACCATCTGCTGTGCAACCCCAACCACTTCAACATTCTGCCGCTCCATTTTTCCCTCAACCACATACCACAGTCCCACGTAATACACAACCATTTCCCGCATGGCCAAGTCAACCAAACGTATCTCAGCCTTTGACACAACCCTTGTACTCGCAGCCCACACAACTCACAACTCAACCACAGCCGCCGGCACAATGGCCGTCGATGCGGCCGGTTACACCCCTTCCCCCTTTCCCTCTTCCGCCTCTCCCCCCTTTGCCTCAGATTCCCATTTCTACTCAGTTTCCAAATACAATTGCGCAACAGCCTTTTCCTCAGACCCAAGCACATGTCCAACCGTTTTGGCCATCAACAGTAAACACAGCACCTCTAAATGTAACACGTTTACCACAAAATGCACCATTCAGTTCGGCACAACCCCAAGTGGGAATAACACCAATAAACCCTTTTCAAATGCAGCCACAAGTGCAACCTCTTAACCCATTTTCCCTATCACATCAATCAGGGGCATTTCCCTCTCCATGGAACACGGCGTCCAGTCAAATGCCATTTCCGAATACTACTTTCACAGCAACACAACCAAATTCCACATTCAACCAACAATCTCATCTAATCCCGCAACCGACTTTTCCAGTTCAACCACTCGTAAGTGATAGTCTGCAAGGCAGTCTACCCTCAAGATTCTCCAGCATAACAACACCCACATCGCAACCGCTGCTATTACCAAGCTTCGATACGAAACCGACCCTCACAGAGCACCCCCAAACCCCAATATCTTCCTCACAGCCTCAGCCACCCGTTTCATGGCTTCAACCTCAGCAAGTGCAGCACCTACAAACCGTCCTACAGTCAGAGATGCAGAAGCAACTCAAGCAACGCCTTCCATTGCCCGGCAGCACCACTCCCATAACCGCTTCCGCTTCCGCATCCACATCCACACCCGCAACTACAATTACAACAGCAACTACGGCAACCACAACCGCAGCTGCTCCAGCCAAGCGGCACCCTTTCACCATGGTTCTGGTCAAAAACCGGTCGTTTGCACACATTGTGATCAGTCCACACATGTTCACTGACCACCTTCCTCACCGGTACGAGGCGGCCCTCAATGGCGTGGCTGAGAACATCACGGGCCTGGTGCGTAATGTCGACTCACTGCTGGACAACATCCTCGCGGGATCCACCACTGTTGAGCTGTGCGATATGAGTGTATCTACTGGCGACCCACACACAATCACGGAAGAAACAGACTCAGAGACAACAACCTCATCCGAGCCACAACAGCCCCAAGACAGCTAATTCTGTACGAAACGGAGAATGGTCCGTATCATACTCCGGAGTCTTCAGTTATGTTTCTCGGGAAAAAAAAACAAGACATTAGCATGTACACAGAGGGTTAGAGACACGCGGCGGCCACCAACGCACGCGTAACAGAGTGACCGTCGCCAGTCGTTGTAGTTGGAGCGTCGCCCAAGAGGCGGCCGGTGGCAACACCTTCATTGTACGGCACGTGCCGTGGTACGGCCAGAACAATAAACATAAACAACACTCACAAACATGTTTGCTTGATATTAAGTCAGAGTGGATCAGGAAGAGGGTAAGGTGCTTCACACCGGCATACAGGCCCTAAAGAAGAGCAAAGCAACAACAAAAAAGGGCAGATACTCTGACTGATCGTGCTCAGCAAGCCATATCTACAAAACCCAATTGCACAAGAAGCTGTTGTTATCCCAGCCATCAGTGAAACGGCACAGGAAACAACAACAATTCCTGGGCAGACTCCAACATCTAGACTCTCCCAGCTTTTCACCAGAATTGTGTGACCTTGTGAGTGCGCAATGTGGCGTTTTCCTCCCAGCCCTCGGTTAAGCGGCACGGGAGAACACGCCAAAACAGCACACCATCACTCAGCACAACAACTCCAGTTTCCGCCAAGAGAGGTGGAATTGGCACACCACAGAGTCGAATCAACAGCGGAAATATGTAAGAGCTCTCCCACTCATCAATCCCAGTGACTAGCAGTAATTGGTGGTATCTCAGCCAGCGAAGCCAAGCCTTCAAGCAGTATCTCACAGTGGTGTGCAATGAAACTATGTTTTCCCGGAGAAAAATTTCGAAATTTCGTAACCGGCTGTTGCACTCTCCTGGCCTTTTGGGCTGAGGAATTGGCGAGTACAGATACAGGCCAATCACTACCCAACCACCACCACACTTCTTTTTCTGATGTAACAAGGAATTTACAGACCAAACAAAAAAAAAGTCCCCTTCTGGAATACACAGGACCCGGGGGGTAAGTCACCGTCAGAGGCCTGAGAGGACTGGCAATTCTCTTTCCCCAGAGGAGTTTATCCCTCCGAAAATGGATCTGCCCACAGCCCACCCACCGCGAGGGGCGCAACCCGGTTTCCACTCCAGAAGTTTGTGTGGGGGTTTTCTGCAACCGATTCATCCGAACCCCGCTGCAGTCGCGGCTTGGTTTCCCTTTCGATCACCTTTCTTCTTTTCCTGTGTTTTCCTTTTTTTGTTTCATCTTCTTTGAAGGTGCTTCGGGGGGGAGTTTCATTCAATTAATTTGTTTTGTTTTTTGGGAACTTTTGAGCACCTTACAACTCCCGGAAATCTTCCTCTTCAGTGCCTAATAAACCCATCCCCGGCCCGGTAAACCAAATAATGGGACAAGGCAACACAATTAACTGTAACTGGACCGTTGTGGGCGAAGCAATACCTGCGGCACCCACGTGGGCATGTGGCCTTGTTTCGCCCTTGGGCTGGGTCTGCCCCACGTGTGCGTGTTGTGTCATCGGCCTGAAACTCGGCGCTTGAGGCTTTGCTTTTACACCACCAAGGTGGTTCGGTGCAACCACGCTCCATTCCAGGCAGCCACAACAGAGTGAGAATAGCCCCAGCAAAGCCATCACATCCCAATACACAACCTCTTTGCAGGGTGTAGGTAGGGGGTGGGTTGTTTGTTGATGGCGGATTTGTGCTTGACTCTCCGACAGTAACAAACCTGCCGAATCAGATCGTGCACAGCATTTACAAGCAGCCTAAAAAAGGAATATCAATCCATCACCATTTGGTGGCAAGTGAATAGAACTTTGTTGTTTCTCGGCACGAAATTCTTCCCGTAGGAACAAAAATTCAACAGAAAAGTAATCAAAAAAAGTCTGAAACCAACACAGTGTCATTTATCTCCCAGGCTCCATGAGTGGAGACAGAGGCCAACGTAATGGAGGGGTTGTGATTGCATCATATCGTGCTGAGCCTTGTGTGTTTTTCCCGAAGCCATCTTTTATAATTCGGTTTCCTGAACGTGGCCTCACTGTCATCAAGTTGGCAATGCTGTTGAAAACTTCTACGGACTAACTGAAGATCGGTTCTCTGACGACATTTTTCTCCAGGTTTTTTTTTATTATTATTCATGTCCCATCATTGACTGGGCACAGAAAAATGCCTTGGCAATGGCATACAGTTTGTATCGTACACGTAGTGAAAACGTTCCCTTTGGCGCCGATTCTAGAGCCACACAAACTTTGATTTCAATGTGTTTAGTTCCTTCTGTTCGCCGTGCTTTGGTGGGTGTATCGGCACCAGATGTTCTCTACTTGCTCTCTACAATGTCGCCAAGATTGCCAAAGTGTGTGCAACAGAGTAGGAACTGGTCTAATGCCCACTAACTAATTTAATAGATACGAGGCTGCTGTGTTCACATTCCTAAAGGAGATACTGGCCAATCCTTCATCAGGCCCTAACTGCATTTTGCATGCACTGGAGTTGCTCCCTGTGCTCAAGCATATAGAAGATAGTGCTGTGAATGAGCTTGCCACTTACGTAACGCGTGTGATGTGCAAATTCTCCAGACGGCGTGACATTCTGCTATTCTCTTGGAAGGCTATAATTGCTCTTTCGGAATTGAATCCACAGCTTGTGTGTCAGTGTGTAGGGCAAGAAGGAGGGCTAGAGGAGATGTCAGACTTATGGCGATCATGTGCAAAGAAAAAGCGCCCTCTCAATGACCAACCAGGCAGTTGGATAAGCAAAAAAGTACCCTCGTTCTTCCCATCCTTCATCCTCATTTTAATCAAGGGAATGAATATCGACCAGCAAACGATGCAAACCACTCTTCAGTTAGCACTGAAGGCAGCTTGCCCCCGTAGTGAAATACTAAACACACTTCTCAATTGCCGCCTCACACTCGATTTGTCACATTCCCTTCGGCCAAATGAACTCTCCACACTGGTTCACTCCTTAAAGCCGTTTAAGAAACTCATTTTGAGCCGCAACGCCATTGAAGTGTTACCTCCTGAATTTTTTCGTCTCACCCGCCTCCAACATCTCAATCTCTATGGAAACAAATTGAAAGTTCTTCCAAGTGAGATAAGCCTACTAGAGAACTTGGAAGTATTTCTTGAACTTTTTCCTGCCTACAACTAATGAAATTTTAGTATCTGCGGTTGTGTAACAATAGCCTCACTTCACTGCCTACAGCACTGTGTAGGCTTCCAAAACTGAAGTCTATATTTTTTGGATTCAATCCACTTGTTGGGTATCCTTCTGGCTTTGCCCTCAGTGGGACACAAAATGTAATCAACTATCTGAGACAATCAGAGCAAGCCACCGAACCCTGGGATATAATACGGTACCTCTTCGTGTGTTAATTTAAATTTGATTTGCGTCAAGGCTTTTGGTTGTTGGGGAAGAAGGTGTAGGCAAGACAACACTTATAAAATTACTTCATGACAAGCACTTTTCCTTGGGAGAAAATCTGTCAACTAATGGCATTAAGCTTTCAAGCCTCACCTTACGAGCCGAGAATAAAAAATATCACTTTGGTGTTTGGGATTTTGGTATTTGTTACCTCATTACATTTAATTTTGACGTGCACCCAGGTGGGCAGGAGGTTTTCTATCCCACTCACCAATTCTTTTTAAGTGGGAAGTCCACTACTTATATACTGGTGTGTGATCTTAGCCAGGGCCTTGAATCCCGCAATAGGCTTAGTTACTGGTTCGGTTTTTTAACTACAGAAATACCACTGATAATACTTTTAGGTTGCATCAAATTGAGGCTGTTTCGAGGCCTCCACATATGCCTCCTGTGATTGTTGTGGGGACGCATGCGGATAGGTTTCCCTCATTCGAAGAAGCAGCACAGTCAATGAGTGATACTATAGGCCCTCTTGTTTCAACATTCTCCAATGTCAAAGCTATGGTACCAGTAAATCCTGTCAATCAAGAAGGAATGACAGCATTGAAGGCGACTGTAATAAACGTTTCCAAGGCAATTCTATCTTCAATTCCGGCTAACAATTGACCATTCTCTGCAGCAACTTATTACCAAGCAGCCTGTTCTATACAAAAGGGTGGCGAAAGTTATTCAAAAAAAGCTTTCTGAGAGATGGGTTCCTCTAGCCACTTTCAGGACGTGGGTCGATTCCACTGGCATTAGTTACTCCACAGAAACTTTTCTTGCCTTAACCAAATTTCTCAACGAGTATGTCCACCTATTTCCTTAAACAACTCAGATTCCAAACAGCGCGGGGATTATTACAGCATTTCAAAATTGGGTTGTGACAGATCCTCAATTAGTTATTGATATTATGGTAAACCTGAACGTGACAAACATATCAATGACTTCCTTTTCCAAGGCTCAAGTGATATCTTTCTCTTCGACATTTGGAAAAAAGGATGGCATTATCACAGAATCACAGCAAAGCCTTGTAATCTCCAACATTTTTTCGTTTATTTAATCACTTATCTCATAGATTTGGAAAGGCTTTGAAGGGATTCCAACACATTCATTAGCTGAACTTCTAGTTAATTTTTCTGTGGCGCACTTCCTTCCAGATAATACATCCCTAATAGTCCCGTTTATGGTTTGTTCTCCTTTGCTATCCTTACATTGTGGCCAAATAACTTTTTACCAGTTGCCTGATCAAGAACCAGACCGTGTGCAACTTCTATTTGAAGGTGCCCTGGAGACAAGCGGTTGGTCTCACAAAGGTACCTCCTTTCATGGGGCATGCTGAAACAAACTGAGTGCTTTAGGAAGAATTTTCCATTTTGCTTTCATGCCACTTGGGTTTTTTGGCCGGCTTCTAGTTCATGTAACCTAAAATAGTATGGCTAAATTCACACTCATTGTTGTAGATATTCCACCAATCTGACTTACAAGTATTGGATTATTGGCTAAACGGTGCTGTCGTTGCTCATAAAAGTAATACAGAGGAAACAATACCTTTCCCTCCACTTCCACGTAATCAGTGGGCAAAGCTGCAATATGACCCCAAATCTTTTTCTTTGGACATACACTTCTTCCTCCCGACTTCCACAGAAGTAGTCATTTCACAGACCCAATCTTTGATAAGATCAGTCAACGAGCTTGTGGAGAACTTGACTGAGAGTTTTTATAGAAAGTTGACACACACAATGAAACGACTCATCCCCTGCACTCATTGCCTTACGGGCGGTGAGCGCTTCGCTACTGCAACAATGTTCTCCTATGAAAATGCTGTGTCAGTTTTCATATCCAATGAGCGGTTAGAATGTGTGCGTGGAGCTTCATCGGTTTCCATTGACGTAAGTGAATCCTTCTCAATGGATTAGATGACTGACTACTCTCCTCAGGTGAAAGACATCGCTCCTGACATTGTGTTTTCAGATATGACTGTACTTGATGGAATCTCCATAATAAAAAAAATAGGACAAGGAGGGTTTGGTGCAGTATGTAATTTTTTTTGTCTTCAATTTGTACCAACTTATCCAGGTATACCAAGGAACGTGGAGCGATAACTTGGTTGCTATCAAAGAATTAATTCAACCCAACAACTCCACTGAAGCTACTGCTGTTGAACAGTTTGTTGAATTTCAGAAGGAGGCCTTTATGATGTCATGCCTCTACCACCCCAACTTGATACGTTTATTTGGAGTAACCGTGAAACCCGCATACATGGTGCGTTCTTTCTTGTAAAAAAAGCCTCTCACTTTTCCTTCACTACCTTTTTTTATGGGCTTACCATTTGAAAGGTTATGGAGTTTGCCACTGGTGGGGACCTTGCTCACTTTCTTCATCCTGAGGAAGATGTTGACATGGCGCAAGTATACCTCATTTTTTCCATGGCATCTCACAAAAATAGGATGACTGCCCACCTCCTCTTCGCATGCATATCCTTCTAACGGCTGCCCGGGGAATGGAATTTCTTCACTCATTGTCTCCACCAGTTATTCACAGGCACTCGCTCTTTTTTCCTCCCATTTTTCACACTTTTCAGGGATCTACGATCTGCTAACATTTTCCTCGATGGGGCTCCCTCAAGCCTATTTTGGACAGGCAAAATTGCAGTAACTCATACTCACAATTTAACCCTTTTAAACCCCCCTGTAAGGATTTTGGCATGAGCAGACGCCTGGGTCCGAAAATTGCCGGAGCTTTAGCCAATTGGGAGTGGCTGGCTCCAGAAGTGTGGGCATCTTCTGATGGCTATGACCACCGAAGTGATGTCTACAGCTTTGGACTGATTCTCTGGGAAAGTGCTGCTCTTTCTGTACCCTATATGGTTGGTACTGATGTTGTAACTGTGCTAAACACCAACTCTCTTACAGGAATTCTTTAAATCTCCAAAATACCTGAGGGAAACCAGAGATAGCATTGGCAATACAAAAATTATCCCTAGAGTACATGAACTTAAACAAGTACGTCCAGGTCAACAATAACAAATCCCCATTCAACTCTCTCGACCAGGATATACTTAAAGGGCTCAGACCTTCTGATCTGCGTACCCTCCCAGCAAAGAATTATGTGTCATTATCATTTATTGAACTTGCTGAAGCTTGCCTCCAGCATGACCCCTCTCTGCGGCCATCTTTCCCCGAGATAGTAAAGGTTCTGCAGGAGGAATTCAACACTGCAGTAGCAAACCTTGCTGCCGCAACAGCACCTGTCACACCAACGCCAACACCATCAATCACACCACCACTGGGGAAATCGCCCTCCCCACCTCTAACACCAAACTTGGAGGCATCCACCACACCCCCAATCAAGTCTCCTTCACCAAACAACTTATCTCCTCCTCCCCAACCCACAGAACAATCTGTTGAGGCAGGACTCCTGTAAAATTGTAGCCAACTGTGATTGATACTGCACTACAACTATCGCAAAAAAAAAGTTTTGAAAGAGGATTTTAATACAGTGCGGGGTAACCAGTTTTGCCAAAACAAAAATCAAAACCCCATTATTGATCAGACACACACCCCTTGAACAACCACAAGGCACACAGTAAAAAAAAAAAACGCTCACAGAGGCACTGAGTGATGGGGATTTGGACAGTGGTAGGGCTTATAGTGATAGGTGCCGTGTGTGAGTGGGTCTATTTGTGGCTTCGCTACAAGCAAATGAACCACGATACCGACGAGGACATATATTGCACACGCCATTCCTCGGGGGTGTCACATATTTCTGACGAAATCGAGCAAGACACTTCGGTTGGTGTTTTTGGTAGAATGCTTGGATTGGCTAATATTCCTTTATACTTAGTATCGGGAGGGTGGCATGTGGAGTTGCAGTTTTTTCCTCTAACACGTTGCTTCCAAAGAAAAGATGGGACTCTATCATGCTATGTGGGCCGTTGGAGGCACAATTCTTGAAGTTCCTGGTTCAATTTTCCAAAGCAAAGCGTGCTCTAGAGGTCTAGATGTTTTTTTATTGCCTTGGCATTGAAAAACTTACGTAGTTGGGCTGCTTCACTGGATACAGTGCTTGGGCAGTGGCTGAAGCACTGCCTGAGGATGGGCAGATCGTAACATGTGAATTGAAACATGAGGTACAATTCCCTCTCCCCCTTTGCTTGGGGCACTTTTTTTTTTGTTGATAGTAGTCCAACTGTCTACCACTAGACAGCAGAGATTGCCAGGAAAAACTTCCAGCGAGGAGACAAGAGAATAGGGGACAAAATTACACTATTTGAAGGGCCAGCCATGGACTAGTACTCAACACCTCTCAATATCCCAGATTTTGAATAAACTCACTCCTTCACAGTTTGAACAAAGCTGAGGGCCAGTTTGATTTTATTTTCATTGGTATTCTCCATTGCTTTGTAACCCTTAAGAAACGGCTGTGTGGCTCTAACAAATCCTGATAGATGCTGACAAAGGGAACCAGATAAACTACCTCAACAAAATATTAGAACAGAATCTACTCTCTGAAACGGGCATAATTGTATGATGACCGGTGTGTTTCTTTTGAGCTAAAGTTATTGTCAAGGCTGTAGACAACACGCTCTTTGGGGGGCTTGTTGCACATGATTGGCTCAGAGGATTGCTGTTGAGAATTATTCCCAACAATCATAGAGTAAAAGAGTCTCTCTCAGTGGATAAATTCAATAAATTTGTAGTGTCTGACAAGGTATTTCATTCCATTGTAATCTTTCCAAACCCAACGCGTCACAGAGAGTTGAAGTTCTCCAATTACCTCTGGTGGATGGAATCACATTGATCACCAAGCGGAGGCCATAAACCTTTACTCTTGCCCAAAAGCACAACCACACAAGCCCTTTTCCTTTTCCACAGTAATATCTTTGTTCCACTCTTTCCCGTAAGTTATGTTATCTCCGCCGAGTTAGCTTCTTGTCTTTGACTTTGGCGAATGCCACTGCCAAAATCTCTCCTCTTCGTCTCGTTTCGGTTTTTTAAAAAAAAGAGCACAGTTCAAAACACAAGAAAAACGTACAAAGAATACAAAAAAAAACCAACGACATTTCCGGATTACCCTCCGTGGAATGGGGCAACAACCCTCTGCCAGTGTATCGGCATCCTGTAGTACTAGTAACAACACCAGCGGCGGCAGTCCCGTTGTGGCTGCAACTGCCACGCCGGCAGCTACCTTCTCCGGTGTTGCCACCATAAAGCGGCTCCACGTCGGTGGCAAGCTGTTCCACTCCAGAGACAAGGACAAGGGCTCGTCGGCCCCTACGGCGACGTCGCCCGAGCTCGGCGCGTCGCCGCTGTCGACGACCCCGCCCGTGCCCGACAAGGTCGTCAACGAGGAGTTCGAGAGGATCGTGGAGAGCAGCTTCTGCCTGGACCAAGCGAGCTTCACCGCCCTGCTGATGGCGCCCCCCGTGTCAGTCAATTCCACCGCCGCCGCGATCCACCGGGGCAGCTCCCCTCCTCTTAATTCTCCTTCCTCATCGTCTTCCTCTTCCTCTTCGTCTTCCTCGTCGTCGTCGTCGTCGTTGTCGTTGGCGCCGCCTGGTCTTGGGACAGGAACGACTTTGGGGGTTAATCCGGGTGCGCAGCTTGGGGCTGGGGGGAAGAGAAGAGACCGTGGGCTGGCGTCTTCCACTCCGCTGTTGAGTGTGCCGGTGGTACCGCGTTCACGTGCGGAACAAGTCACTTTGATTGGCTTTTCGAAGGAGGAGCTGAAGTATCTATGGGACTGGTTTTCTTCTGCTGCCCCTACTGGGTGTGTAGAGTTTCGTGAGATATAACCAATGTGATTTGGATTTAAACTCGCTATCCCCCCCCTTTTTTTTTCTTTCTAACTTTAAAATAAACACAAGAGCGGTTGCACTTGAAGAGGCAAAGCCATTCTTCCCCTTCATGCGCAGTGAATTTCTGTTTGACAACATATTCCGTGTTGTTGACAAGAAGAAAGATGACAAAGTAGATTATGTAGAATTTGTAACTGCCTTGAATACAAGTATCTATCTTCGCTCCGAAACTCACAACATTTGATACTGGACAGTCACAAGAGGGACACTTGACGATCAACTGGATATGGTCTTCAATTTATTTGACTTGAATCAGGATAAAGAAGTTAGCAAAGATGAAGTAAAGCGGGTCATTGATGAAGTGGGCACATTCTTGCTGAGGGTTGCTGGTGGAATTTTCGACAAAGTACCTTTGTATTACATCTGCTGTGGAGGGAATAATTTAATATTAGGGGGAATTTCTGTCTCTCAGGCAAGCACTTGCAAAAAAGGTACTTCAATTTTTATGCCACGTTCTTTTTAACTGGTTTTTTGCAGATTTTCTCCAAAGAAGAAAAATGTCTGTCACTCGACGTTTTCAAGGAACGAGCCATGAACAATAAAGCTATATTAAACTGTATGTTGTAAAATTATCTTTTTCCAAGCCAACTACACAAGGTTTTGGTGTCTTCGATTTCATGTTGTCCCATTATGTCAAAGCCATGGAAGAGGATATGGGAACAAAAAAGGTAAACAACAAAACTTAAACTAGCAATCTCACCCTAGAATAATAGGTCTTTGGCAGAAACCTTCAAGAAGTAATTGAAGTGGATGGTACTCCCATACCGTTTATTGTGTCGCACACCACAAGTTTCATAGAGGAAAATCTGCTCGATGTGCAAGGCGTTGCCCCGACATGTTACCCTTGATAACTGTAACACTTCTTCAGATTTTCCGCGTCAATGGGGACTATTTACAAAATAAGGAGGCCTTATCAAAATATGATCAAAGGCTGCCTGTAGAACTTTCCAAAGAACGGCCACATGTTGCCCCTGTTTTGTTGAAAAGGTGAGATATTCCAGTGTATCCACTTTTAGTAAATCCTTAAGCAGGTTTCTACGTGAGCTGCCTGAGCCACTTTTAACCTATGTCTGTTATAACCGGTTTAAGGATGTTTATGCTATCAAAGACAAAACCAAAGCGTTTGAGGCCCTAACTTCACTTCTGGCCACATTGCCAGAAACCCATCTTGCTCTTCTTAACCATTTATGCAAGTTTTTGCACAAGGTACACATAGTGAAAAAGTTGCAATTTTCATCATCAAAAGGTTGAAGAGCAAAAAGCGGCCAATCTAATGAGTTTCGACAATCTTGCTACTGTATTTACGCCATGTCTTTTAAGGTAACAGGTCCGGTGGTACTTAAAACTCAAGTTTGATGCCAGGCAAAAAATTTTCTCTGCAAATGCAAACGAAGCGTTTTCAGAAAGTGAGCATTGCATTGCTGTTGTAAAGCTTCTTTTAGAGAACTGGGACTATTTGTACTATTTTTACATCCTATCTTTTCTGTACCAACAAATCAAAAGGTATAGTCAGGTTGAAGTGGCCACTATCAATTCTAAAGAGGCCGTGCGGGAGGCTACAGCTGAGATTAGAGGCACAACTAGCAGTGCCCTAAGCCCAAACAATGCCGCTGCAACCATAGTTGCCATGGACCGAATGATAAAACTCATGCGAGAGGAAGTTAAAAACACAGTGCTCCTGAAAGACCTTGAAATTGAGCAACTGAAGACCTCTTTGCATGCCAAGGTTGGAAGAATATCTAGATTGAGGAATTAACAATCACAACAAAAGGACTATGAGATCAAACGACTTAAAAAAGAGCTAAAGGCACAGCAACTCTCAAATCAAATCACATCAGTTCGCGAAACACTAGAGAAGATAGCACAGGCATTTTCCCCCCGCCACATCACAAATCACTTTACATTAATATTATCCTAAGGACCAAGAAGCCGCCAAGGCGGAACCAGGTCTATCAAACTTTCCCACAATGCCAACAGTACCAGCAATAGCAAACATCAACCCCACAAACGCGGACTCAGACATATCGCCCCGAACTCCCCACGGTCACAAGAAGAAGCACCACTCACACTCCGGTTCTGGTGAGGAACCAATCAAAGCAACCAGCCAGGCTGAATAAAAAAGGAAACATCAACAACAACACATCACCAACTGCGAAACCACCGAAGCCAGTCGACAAAGTCAAAAGAAAAAGAAAAAAAAAAAAGACCGTTCAAGCGGCCTAACTCCCTTCAGAAATGGGTGGATGTTGTAGCTGTTGCGTCGACGATAATGGGATGTGTTGCCACGAGAACTGCGGGCACGGAGACACGCCGTGTTGTTGTTGCTGTTGTTGTGGGTGCTGCAACCCACACGCGCACAGCAAGCCTCTCGAGTACGTGAGGAAACTAACTCACGAGGAGCTGGCCGCGGTTAAAAACCATTATGGGGCGGATTACTACAAGTACTGCTCAATAAAGGAGCTGTCTGTGCGTTTTCTCTCCCTTTATTTGTTAAATGCAGTCTCTATGGGATGTTTTTTGAGGTTTTTCTCCCCTTTACACAGGTGATGGTGGGAACACAAAAAGTTACTGTTCCAGTGGGATTCCTCACTGATGGTATGTCTCAACACACTCAAACTCCAAACTCAAATATGCCAAAGGCTGCTCTGGGCCATTTACTCTTGACACCAGATGCGAAACAGCATGGCTAGTAAGTGTATCTCATTGTGCTCTCCCCTGTGTGCTAATACCCCCTAGGTGCATGATTGGCTGTATGCTACCCACGAGGTTGGAGACAAGGAGCTTGCAGACTCTGTGCTGAAAGAGATTCCAGTGAGAGAGCTTGTTGCTGCTTTGTGTGGTTGTGTGGCTTGGGAGGGCAGCTTCAAGAGAGGGCCCCAGTTCATTCAAGAAGCAATGAAGCACTGATAACTGGAGACAAAAATGTTGAAAGTGTACAAAAGAACTCAAACACTTGTAATTGGCTGAGTGCAATCAATTGATGGTGAGGGATTGGTTCTGACCGGTGTGGTTGAACACATGAGTGTTGGTGTTTGTGTTGGCTGACCCTGTGCCCCCCTTTACCACAACAACAACCAACCCGTGGTTCCCATCAACCGGGTGGTCGTAGGTTGTTGGTGCCACGCAACCACCGGCACCGTCGCGGTAGTGCTCGTTGTTGGTCTCGGGTGGTGTCGTGGTTTGGGCGCGGGCGGTGGCGCGTTGGCCACACACGGTGCGTGAGCTGATCACACTCACAACACACCCACCATCACCAACCACAACTCCGCCCCCACTGGCACTGCTGCTCGTTGTGGTTGTGGGTGCCACCACGAACCCGCTCCCTCCCCCTCCCCCACTGTCACCCTGGCCCACACTGTACGTGTGACCACCACCACCCCCATACAGTCCCCCACCCCCTCCCCCTCCTCCACAGTCACTGGTGCCTGTCCCTGCGTTTGCACCGTCACCACCGCGGAACTTGTCGCCGCACTGTGGGGAGTTGTCACCCCAGCCACCTGGCGCCTCCTGTGTTGCTCTCTTGCACTGGTCCCCGTCCGCGCTCCCTGTCTCGCCCCCTCCCCCTCCCCCGTGCCCGTGCGTGTTGAATTGTATTGCGGAACCGCCGCCGCCACCAGCCACGACGAGGGGCACACCCCCCACCATCACTGCACTGCACCCACCACCACCTCCCCCACTAAGGTGGTAACCACGGCGGCCACCACTTCCACCACTGCCACCACCACCAAATGATCTTCTCGTTGCTGGCGGGTCCCCACTTGGCTGGCAGATCATACCAGCACCACCCTGGCCCACCACGATGGTGAGTTGTGTGCCGGTCTTGATCAGCATCCTGGCTGTGCTGAACCCCCCTGGGCCACCCGCTGCCGGGCCGTTGTTGTTTGCGCCGCCGGCGGCACCCCATGCAAACACCTCAACCTCCCTCGTTGGTGGGAGTCTTGGCACAGTGGCACGCTGTGTTGGCTCAGATGATCCAACGAGGCTCACTGCACAAACCGCAACACTCACCTCGCTTTTGGAGGCCACTGTCACATCACACTTGGTTGTCTCCTTCCCCTTCACCTCAATCACCATCGCCACTCTTCCTTTTGTTGATGAAGCTGAAGCAACGAAATTTGAGGGGGAGACAATCACGTTGTAGCCCACGACTTGTTCAAGTGGGGTCTGATCGAGGAGGGGAGGAGGTTGGTCCCACTTGACTGCGATTGCATCAGTGTCTGTTGGTGTTGCTGCTGGTGACCTGGAGCATTGGGGGGCCCTCCCTTCACTGGGCGTGTTTGGCACCCTGCCTTTACTCACTGTCCCAAACCCCTTGATCATCCCAATCACCTCGTCGCGTGGTCCACTCCTGCATTTTACGCCCTTGGCTTGCTCACATGGTTCAAGTCTGTGTGTGTCCTGCATGAAAGGAGAGAACGTCAAAAACATGAAACTCACGGGATGAATAACACACCAGGAGCAGGGGTTTGTCCAAGAGGAAGGAAGACAGCATCGAATGCGCTTGAAGCACTTCCAGTGGTTGTTGCTGTTGGGAAACTTCGTTTGCCTTGGATATCAGAGCTTGGTGGTTCTTCACAAGGGCTTCCAACGAGTTGCACTGAACTCCCAGTTTGTGTGCTGTGAGAATTCCATGTTAAAAGTTGTTGGTGATTTTCATGTTGTTTGATTTCGTTGGTTTTGGGTGGGATTTTGGTGGGAGGGGAAAATTGAGAACTCATCGCATCAGAGAGTGACTGTGACATTTCATTGATCTCCTTGCACCTGGTCTCAACTGCACCCAGAATCAACTGCAAATCGGCCAGAATTGACATGCAACCCTCAGTTATCACCTGTGTTTGCAGTCACAATCATGGAACAAAGAGGTTGGGAAAAAGAAAAAGGGTGCGCAAGGTGACCTTGGGAACTGACAACATCTCTGTGTTGATTTTCGAAAGGCTCTCCACTTCTTTTTCGGAAATGTCATTGAGCTCTTTGGTGAGTCCTTTTTTTTTTTTTTTTTTTTTTGGAGATGCGTCCTTCAATTCAATGAATGAGGTGAGCGAAAACACACGTTTAAGTTCAGAGGCCTTCTGAGAAACGATGTCCACCAATGGCACACTGGTGTGGCCAGAGTGCTTCTCTGTTTTCTCACACAAATAACAGATTGGCACACCACATGAGCACATCAAATCTCGTTCCTTTCTTGCATGATGAGGACACATTGTTGTTGCTGTTGTTGTTGCAGCAAGAGAGCCCTTTTTCGCAGTCCCTTGTGGAATTTCTGTTGCCTGATTGACATGTGAATATTAATGCCCAGAACTAACATGAAAAGAGAGAGAGAGAGAGAGGACACCACCTGGTGGGCTCTGAAGGCACCCCTTTGGTGGTGCTGCATGAAACAAGGCCCGCAAAAAATCATGTCATGGCACGAGGAACATCTGCACGTGGCAGGGGATGGAGAACTCGTGGGTTCCTCACAACAATATTGGGCCTCACACAATGCCGATTTGGTCTGGTTTTTGTCAAGGTCATTTGGGACCAGAACCCGGCTGGCTGCTGGAACAAAGTGGAATACTACACACCAGTTCTGCTTTCCTGCTCTCGATGAGGGACATCGCAGCGGTGTTTGGTTTCAAGTTTTCACCTGACATGGTTGTCCTGGTTGTCCTCGTGCACCGGAACGGGCACCTGATTTCAACTGTGGTATGTTTTGCGTTAGTGTCCTTATTAGTTCCGTAGGCAAAACAAACAACAGGAACAGAGAGGTTGGAGCAGAAAAGCCGATGTGGGTGTGTGGTGGGGATATTGACAGTACAACAGCAACACACACACACACACACACACACACACACACACACACACACACACACACACACACACACACACACACACACACACACACACACCGGTTGCGCCTGGTGAGCAGCAACCCCATCGACACCCAGACGACGACGACGAGGAGGTGCCACAAGACAACGCAGCGGTTGACTGGGGTGCGCTCGTCTGGCCTGGCCCCGGCATCGTGCCAACTCCACCACCACAGCCACCACCACCGTGCGCGTGTGGCTTCGTGGTCCCCGTGGTTGAGGACACAGGCGCCGTGGGCAGTGCGGCGAGCCTGGCGGCGGCCACGAGTGCGGTGAGGGCGCAGGAGCGGCATACGGTGTGGCCGCACTCGAGGAACACTGGGTCGCGGTACGTGTCCATGCACACCCCGCACACAACGTCTGCACGGGCGTAAGAACACATCAAATTCGACGAAATGTGTCTAGACTGGTTGGCTCAGACACCTGGCGGAATAAAATAATCAACGGACCGGAACGCTGTCATTTTCGTTATCGTCGCTCAGGATCGGCGGTCTGGTGTTTTTTTTATTCTGCCACCTGGTATTTGGGTCACAACCAAGTGAATAACTGCCGTGTTTCAAAACACAAACCTGCAAGTCAGTGATGGACGTGCCATCGTGACCAGTTTTCTAGCTCTCCTATCTACGGACATGAGGGCCACGTTTTGCTTTTCCTCACAAGGTTTAAAACCTTTTTAAAAAAAGTGAAGAGCGCACATGGACTTTCCGAGAGAGCACTGTTTAAGGGTTCCTCCAATCCACAATCATTAATTAATAGTGAGGGATTGGTTCCGGCCAGTGTACGCAAACACGTGAGTGTTGGTGGTGCCGCCTGTTGGTGTTGTGACCCCCTTGACCACAACAACAACCAACCCGTGGTTCCCATCAAACGAGTCGTCACTTGTTGGTGCCACGCAACCACCGGCACCGTCGCGGTAGTGCTCGTTGTTGGTCTCGGGTGGTGTCGTGGCTTGTTTGAGGCCGGTGGCACGTTGGCCACACACGGTGCGTGAGCTGATCACACCCACAATACTCCCACCATCACCAACCACACTCCCACCGGCACCGCCACTGCCACTGCTGTTCGTCGTTGTGGGTGCCACCACGAACCCACTGCCTCCCCCTCCCCCACTGTCCTTCGTGTAGTACGTGTGACCACCAGCACCCCCAAACAGTCCCCCACCGCCACCCCCACCACCATAGTCGGTGCCTGTGGCATTGGCACCGTCACCACCGCGGAACTTGACACCGCACTGTGGGGAGTTGTCATCCCAGCCACCCGGTGCCTCCTGTGTTGCTCTCTTGCACTGGTCCCCGTCCGCGCTCCCTGTCTCGCCCCCTCCCCCTCCCCCGAACCCGTGCGAGGTGTTGTTCACTGCGGAGCCACCGCCACCACCAGCCACGACGAGGGGCACACCCCCCACCATCACTGCACTGCACCCACCACCACCTCCCCCACTCTGACAGTGAAAACCATCACTGCCGCCACCACTTCCACCACCACCAAATGATCCCCTCGTTGCTGGTGCACCTCTGCCTGAGTTGCGAAGGGTACCGGCACCACCCTGGCCCACCACGATGGTGAGTTGTGTGCCGGGCTTGATCAGCATCCTGGCTGTGCTGAACCCCCCTGGGCCACCTGCAAATCGGTTTCCACACTCTGCGCCGCCGGCGGCACCCCATGCAAACACCTCAACCTCCCTCGTTGGTGGGAGTCTTGGCACAGTGGCACGCTGTGTTGGCTCAGATGATCCAACGAGGCTCACTGCACAAACCGCAACACTCACCTCGTTTTTGGAGGCCACTTTCACATAACACTTGGTTGTCTCCCTCCCCTTCACCTCAATCACCGCCACTCTTCCTTCTGATGAAGAAGTAGTTGCGGGGGAGACAGTCACGTTGTAGCCCACGACTTGTTCAAGTGGGGTCTGATCGAGGAGGGGAGGAGGTTGGTCCCACTGGACTGTGATCGCATCAGTGTCTGTTGGTGAGGATGGGAACCTTGTGCACAATGGGGCCCTGCCACCACTGGGTATGTTTGGCACCCTCCCTTTGGTCACTGTCCCAAACCCCCTGATCATCCCAATCGCCTCGTCGCGTGGTCCACTTCTGAACATGACCGCCTTGGCTTGTTCACATGGCTCAAGTCTGTGTGTGTCCTGTGTGAAAGGAGAGAACGTCAAAAACATGAAACTCACGTGAAACGGTGGGAACGAATAACACACCAGGAGCAACCGTTTGTCCAAGAGGAAGGAAGAGAGGATCGAGTGTGCTTGAAGCACTTCCAGTGGTTGCTGCTGTTGATCAACCTGGAGCTTTTGGGCAACTTCGTTTGCCTTGGATATCAGAGCTTGGTGGTTCTTCACAAGGGCTTCCAACGAGTTGCACTGAACTCCCAGTTTGTGTGCTGTGAGAATTCCATGTTAAAAGTTGTTGGTGATTTGCATGTTGTTTGCTTTCGTTGGTTTTGGTGGGATTTTGGTGGGAGGGGAGAATGAGAACTCATCACATCAGAGAGTGACTGTGACATTTCATTGATCTCCTTGCACCTGGTCTCAACTGCACCCAGAATCAACTGCAAATCGGCCAGAATTGACATGCAACCCTCAGTTATCACCTGAGTGGTTTGCAGTCACAATCATGGAACAAAGAGGTTGGGAAAAGAAAAAGGGTGCGCAAGGTGACCTTGGGAACTGACAACATCTCTGTGTTGATTTTCGAAAGGCTCTCCACTTCTTTTTCGGAAATGTCATTGAGCTCCTTGGTGAGTCCTTTTTTTTTTTTTTTTTGGAGATGCGTCCTTCAATTCAATGACTGAGGTGAGCGAAAACACACGTTTAAGTTCAGAGGCCTTCTGAGAAACGATGTCCACCAATGGCACACTGGTGTGGCCAGAGTGCTTCTCTGTTTTCTCACACAAATAACAGATTGGCACACCACATGAGCACATCAAATCTCGTTCCTTTCTTGCATGGTGAGGACACATTGTTGTTGCTGTTGTTGTCGCAGCAAGAGAGCCCTTTTTCGCAGTCCCTTGTGGAATTTCCGTTGCCTGATTGACATGTGAATATTTATGCCCAGAACTAACATGAAAAGAGAGAGAGAGGACACCACCTGGTGGGCTCTGAAGGCACCCCTTTGGTGGTGCTGCACGAAACAAGGCCCGCAAAAAATCATGTCATGGCACGAGGAACATCTGCACGTGGCAGGGGATGGTGAACTCGTGGGTTCCTCACAGCAATATTGGGCCTCACACAATGCCGATTTGGTCTGGTTTTTGTCAAGGTCAATTGGGACCAGAACCCGGCTGGCTGCTGGAACAAAATGGAATACTACACACCAGTTCTGCTTTCCTGCTCTCGATGAGGGACATCGCAGCGGTGTTTGGTTTCAAGTTTTCACCTGACATGGTTGTCCTGGTTGTCCTCGTGCACCGGAACGGGCACCTGATTTCAACTGTGGTATGTTTTGCGTTAGTGTCCTTATTAGTTCCGTAGGCAAAACAAACAACAGGAACAGAGAGGTGACAGGTTAGAGCATATGAGTGAGAGACGACATGACAGCACACACACCGGTTGCGCCTGGTGAGCAGCAACCCCATCGACACCCAGACGACGACGACGACGAGGAGGTGCCACAAGACAACGCAGCGGTTGACTGGGGTGCGTTTGTCTGGCCTGGCCCCGGCATCGTGCCAACTCCTCCACAATCACAGCCACCGCCGCCACCGTGCGCGTGTGGCTTCGTGGTCGTAGGCACCGTGGGCAGCGCGGCGAGCCTGGCGGCGGCCACGAGCGTGGTGAGGGCGCAGCGGCGGCAGACTGTGTGGCCGCACTCGAGGAACACTGGGTCGCGGTACGTGTCCATGCACACCCCGCACAAAACGCCGTCACCACCACCAACGCAGTCACCACGCG